>VZRN01006015.1:1453121-1487734 GCA_013397935.1 Dasyornis broadbenti
CTCCCGCTCGGCGCCTGCCCCGGCCAACTTCCCTCCCTCCGCCCCGCCCGGCTGTTCCCACGCCGGGGCCGCAGAGCCCTCCCGCCCCGGCCCGCTCGGTGGGGCACGGGGGAAGCAGCGGGGCCCGGCACGGCCGCACCCCGCGCCGCGGAAGCCGGGCCCAGACCCAGACACGTCGGCTCTGGGAGAGGGCGGCTGCCTTCCGCCCCGGGCCTGGGTCGGGGGAAGGAGCCTGAGGCCCCGCCGGGCCCGTCCTGTCGTGCCTCGGGGCGTGTGCTCTGCCACGGCCCGTTGGGGGCCTGGGGGGGATGAAAGAGAAGGGGAGCAATGGCCGGCCCTCGCCGGGTCATAACATTTTCCAGTGCCCGCCAGAAATGCCTCGGAGGTGCTGAGTAATCTTGATGTGCACAGGGACGTGGGAAAGGGATCGGGGTCTACTGCGGAGGCTCAAAAAATGTTGGAGGAGAGGACTTGGAGATCACACGAGTCACGGACATCATGCCGTTGTATCCATGGTTGGATAATGGAGGGTGGAAAATGGTACATCTGGTTTGCTTGACATCTCAACCTGGTCCCTTAACCCGATTATGTAGAGCAGAAAGCAACTGTGTCTGATTTGAGCGGAGCCCACTGGAGACCACAATGCAGAGTTCCAGCTACCATCTAGAAATAAATTCCACAAAACTTTGTTAAAACGAGGTTAAAAGTTGGCATGTGGTACTCTGTGCCTTGGCAGGATGCTGCCTTCAGCTAAACCTTTGAAAATCTGGACATAAAGAGTTAAGGTAATGCAGGCTAAGCTTCTGAAAACTAGAAAAGGAGTTAACAATATATTCTCAAACAACTCTAACTCAGCCCCTTGAAATTGGCAATACCCTGCGAGGGATTATATTGCAATTCCAATTATGTTTCACTTGCATTCACCGTTTTAAGTTACATCTCTATGAACATTAATTGCTGCAGTGTGGTTATAAGCGCAGGAAATTAGAGGACTTTTGCTCCAGACTTCTCAGGCCTTTCTCTCCCATCCTACTCCCCCCCCAGCCACTGGTTATCCAAGAGCAGTGCATAAGAAAGGCAGCTAATAGAATAGATCTGATGTTTTACCTATGTTTTGTAGGTTATTTGAATAGTAGTACACTACTTTTCTTACTGGGGTTACTGTCAGCAGTGAGGTGCAATAGAGTAATAGGTGGGTTTAGTGATGAATGCAAAGCAGTGAAGGAAGCTCTGAGGGGAAAGGTGAAGTAGATTAAAAATGTGGTAAAGGTGTAAAATTTAGCAAATGCAACGTTGAAGATTGATCTGATCTTCAAAAGCACAACAGCTTATGCTTGGATCATCTCAACAGAGTTTGATTCAGCAAACACTTGTCAGGCTGTCTCATGTGGACCCAAGAGTTCAGCAGTATCTCCAAGAGCAAGGTGCTGTTTCTGTGCTACAGATGTTTTTGAAGAGAATTTCAAAGAGGGCAGAATTAAGGTACAGTACACACTAATTTTTGGTGGCTGCAGCTTCTATTATTTTAAGTATGTCTCACAGATTTTCACAAGTTTTGTTTAGTAGAGGTAGGCATTCTAAATGGCCCATGTTTATATTAACATTTTGGCACACTGGATATTTTTTTTGTTTCAGAAAAACCTCAAACAATTGTCCACTGTGCACCACAGCTCAACTTTCTCTTCATTGCTTTGAATGCCTTTGCAGCAATTATCTTAGCACAGTGGCTGCACAGCTCAGCACCATGCCAAGACACTGGATTAGTTCATAATACCTGGAAGCAGTACAGCCAGGTTGCTATAATAATCCAGCAAGACTAATGAGCCCTGCTGAGGATACATGCAGCACTTCCCTCCAACCTGGGCTAGTTCTTCGTCATCAGTCTCCAGAGTCCCAAAAGAGGATCAAGCTTCAGTGAAAAACCTGTAGGTGGAAGTTGCAGAAACAGTGTCGGACTGACCATGGAGGCTGCAAAAAGAAGGCAAGGAGCTCAACACAGCCATGAGCAAGAGGGAAACTGGCAGGATTGAGTGTGGAACATTTCCTTCAGGTCATAGCACTTCAAGTAAATTCTTGTCTTAACTTTGGCAAATTGCTCCAGGTTAGAGCCAGAAAAGGACGTGGCTGGGCTGTGGTTTCTCAGGCAGAATTATGATTTACATGTTCCACGTAAAATATGATCTGTATGTCCAATGTGTCCTCGATCCCATGGATTCATTATAAAAGCTGTCAAGGATGCATATGCTACTATGTAAAACACACATCCAAGATTTTCAGGTGCACTGTAGCTACTTCTGCAACTGACAGGTTGCATCTTCCTAAATCTTGAAGAAGATTCTGCCTGGGCAAAGTTTGCAGGCTAAATATGAGAACATGTCTGAAAAAAACCCTTAGATTTAAAATTACCCCAGACTTCAGGTCTGCTTTTTAGGCTGTCTGTATCTAGAAAACCATTACCTTCAGTTAGGAGCTGAAGCTTCTTAAACACTCATGAATAAAAGTGCTGAAAAACCTGATTCCAAGAGTCCAGCCAACTGTGCAGAGCTGCCTACGGGAACCACTAGGATATGATAGGGCTAGCACTTGCCTCACCAGAATTGAAACTCCTTCTGTCTGCAGCACATTCATGCCAAGGTGCTAGGCAGGAACTCTCAATTATTTTCCAGGCCAGAACAGTACCCTTCCTCGGATGTTACCTCATTCTTCTGCCTGTTCCTTGTGAGGAAATGAACAAAGCATTCAGGAGCCAAGGATTATTTTTGAGTAACATTAAAAGGCAAGAAGAGAAGAACCTGAAAAGGTCACTGTAGTTTTCATGCCAAAGTACTAATTTGCAACGCATTTTGTGCTGTCCAAAAAAACCCTCCCAGGCCTGCATGGCTGCTCCCTCCCTTTTATTTTCCTACCTCTTTAATGTCTGTCCTACTTCCAGAGGGTAAAAGGAAAAAGAGGGACAGAGAACCTGGTGCAACACAGCATATCTCTGGTTTGGGTTGCAGAAACACTCTGCCAAAGAAAGATGACCTGCATAATATTGAACAGGTAATAACAGGGAAGATTTTGACTTGAAATACATAAAAGTCCACAGCAGGAAATGAAATGCTTGCAGTGCATATTTTAATCAATCTGCACAAATGGCAATAAACCATATTTCATCTAAAGCTATATCTACATAAGTTTATATCAGTTCCTTGTCTCACATCTTTTCCATCTATACATAAGACACATCTCAATTCTCATGTATTTCAGACACCTTCATTCCATACCTCGTTTCCTTCCACTTTTTTCTACCCACAAACATTGCTCATATATTCACTCATTCCTCAGGCGCACCTATACCCATTAACTCAAAATTACATAAGCAGCTTTTCTTCATGTGCCCTCCCTTGCCGTCTTGAATGTTTAAATCACAGGTTCTACCTACACGTCTTCTCTGTTATACATCTCTTATACCCAGGTCTATAATGGATATCACAATATTTTCCAGAAAATACAGATAACATTTCCCACTGTAGGTTCTCAATAACAAGTTTTAATTTTCTTGCTGTCCACAATAAAAGTCATTAATTCTGCATAAAAATCCCAGCCTCATTTTGGCACTCTGCTTCTTTCTCACAATTGCTGGAAAATGGCAGCCAGTCAGAACTGATATCTCATTGTCTATAACAACATCTCCATCTCCATCTGCTAATTGTGAACACTTATTTGCAATTTATTTCCCATTTCCCAGATCTTCCAACCTCTGTGGAACCTTTGTACTATCTTGACACCTAAATAAAAATTGTGACTCCTCTGTGATCATAGATGTCATCTGGAACAACAGAGTAAAGGCTCCTCATCATTGTACTTATGGCCATGTATCACACTCATCCTGCAAGCTGGAACTTGCTGCTCTTCCCGTGCCCAAAAAAATAAAATCATAAGAGAGAGCGACATAATTTCTCATTAGCTCTGTCCCTTTGGGTCATTTCTGTTCCCCACACATACATGTGTGTGCAAAAATGTAAATATAAATGCAAAGATAAACTAGAGAGGACATAGAGATATGTACACACATATACATGTACACATATACACAGAAAGGTATGTTGTAAGGCCCATGTCTCCACGGCAAACAAATCCATACACTGCCTATGACAATCTATTAGCTGGATGAATGGCTTCACTGCTGAGAAATCTATCTCAGGTGGAGGCTGTCCTTGGGGTGCCTTACAGAGATTGAAGCATCCTGCAGCATGGTGGAAACCATAGTGGCTGCTCTGCTTTTACAGCCTTGAGCTCATGCGGTGTCTAAAGTTCTTTCAGAAGGTTACTGGGCAAAGCAGAGATTTCATATTTGGGTTTAAGTATGTGGAACAAGGTGTGACACTGTCCCTTCCTGAGGGGTACTGATCAAGATGGTAAAGTCAAATATGGGCATACAGATCAATTCTCTAAGTATGCAGGCCTGCTAACATTCAGCTTGCATATCCCTTTCTAATCCTCTGTTTCATGGCACCTACTCATTTGTCTCTGAAAGGCCTGGAATAAAGGCAATGTGAATTTCTCTTTATCATTCCTAATATAACATTTCACTTGACTTATTTATCAGCTGTGAGTAGTATTGTCTTCACACATCGTAAGTGCTCTGCTCAGGAAATCCCACCGACCATGTTCCCCTGGACAAATCCCATTCTTTATGCTATACCTCTTCTTGTCAACTATTTAAATGCCCAGATTCAGCATTTTATCTATGAAAACATTTCAGATGTTTATAGCTATGAAAAGTTGTTAATTTTTTTTCTCATAGAGACACAAGAAATGTTCATGTGCCTTCCTGTGGTACATTCTGTCCCAGCCAACTTTAAAGTCTGAAGCTCATCATGAAGTGCTGTGCATAAATTGCATAGTATTTAAATTTTCAGATTTTTAAAATTCTCTGTAGTGATGTGATGAGTTGTCAAGCTAGTTTAGTCAATATAAAACTCCTGCTCTAACATCCCACTGCAAGGTGAGAGGGTAGGGTAGTTACCCCACAGTGCCTCTGTCTCAGCTCTGTCTTAACTCTGAATATTTACACACTTATTCTGTTTGCAAACTTAAGCCTATTTCACTTAAGTGCTTTCCCAGACAACTATAAATAGGCTCTTGGAAGTGGTAATTAAATCAGGACCACATTCAGTCACAGGAATTTAACAGCTTCTCCTGGCAGAATGCAATTGTTTTTTCCTCCTCCATCCAGGTCTTTGCAATTGGCCACAGGAGACTGGGAACACTTTAATTGTTCAAACCATTTGCAATATGATTGTATACTGGCACATTATTATTCGTTTTGCTTTGTTATTCATGCTGCTATTAATTTTTATTTTAAAAATAATGTGAAGAAACAAATTAGGTCTGAGCTCAGACTTGTCATGTGCCCAAAATAAAATGGGTAGAAGAGAGGGTGGAGCTGCCTAGAGGACCCAAAAGGCTGGAGGACAAGATGGTGGGTGGTAGGGAGAACCTGTGGAGATGTTAGCAAAAACAATTGTGAAGTCCAGCATAGAAAAATATATTTCAACTAACTGAGATTACAGTTTAAGGCTTATTGTAATGTATTGTACTTCAGTGACTGCAATGACAATTTTGTGTTAATTGTATAATCATAACAAGTTGCTAGAAGCAACTTCTCTACAAAATTTGTTGACGTTAACTTGATCTTTGTTCAAATGTTAGTTAGATTAAACTTGGATGAAAAAAAGTTATTTTCCAGAATTTAATTACACTTTATATTTAAAGTAAGGGAGAGTTATTTGTCCTGTTAGATTTTATAAAGAAACCTCTCATGCCAGCATTTTACACACCTGGTGACCACAGCCCACTGCATTCTAGCTCCAATAGGAGATGTGGTTTTTGCCTCCTGACCTTGGAGTCACCATGCTGCCATGCCATCCCACGGCAAGAGGCCCCTTCCCTGCTGCTGGTGCTGCCCACCTGTTGGGCAGGGTGTTCAGGGGAAGGCCTGAAGTCTGATGCACGTGTTATGTCAGTTTCAAAGACAGTACTCACTGTCCCACATAAAGCTTTTACAAAAAAGAAATAGAGAACATTCTAGATAAATTACCATATATAGGCTTTTTGCAGGATTCCCCAGCACATTTGTTCAGCGATTCTCAATTACTTCAACAACACTGTAGTGCTTGTTCTTACATTGACATCACCAGAGAGACATTTATTCCAACACAAGATGTTTGCCCTGCAGAATATGTCCGATTTTGTTTTACATAAGCACATTATTACAGTTCATTTTTCATTTTCATCCAAAAATGTCTGTGGCATTACATGCTCCTAGGGGAAAAAAACAACACAAAACAACCCCCTACAATAAAATTTCTTTTTTTTTTCCCCATCTAAAAGAAACATGCCAATTCACATGTCTTTCAGTAAGTACACGTTCCAGTTCAGCAAGAGGTAACATTGGCAATCTCTGATTTGGATACCGGAAACATATATATATATATATATTTATACATAACCTCTGAAACATGAGAATTTTAACAAGTCAAATCAAAATCCATCCAGCCCAGTACTGTGTCTCTAACAGTGGCCACTACCAGCTGCCCAGAGGAGTTTCAGGACAAATCAGACATACAGTGACATTTTTCAAGAACTATCTTCCAATCTTCAGTGAACTTCAGCTCAGGATGTTCTTGCTCAGAACCATTATCCCTGTATTCAACAGCTTCCAAGGAATTTTCTTCATTAAATTCACCAAATTGTTTTGGCATCCACAATATATATGGCAAAGATCTTTGTTTACACCCTTGGAGAAGTATTATCTTTTGAACTTTTATGCTGTTACCATTTTGATGCCTCCTATTTGTTGTACTAAAGAAAACTGATGATTTTCTGTCTTCTCCATGCAGATGCATCATATCTCCCATCCATCCTCACTGTGATGTGGTTTTGTGATATTCCCAGACTCATGGAGGAAGAAATCTCATCTTTATTTCTTGCAAATTGGGCTGAAGTGATCACTGCCCCTCATTCACCTGGATGGCTGACCAACAAATTAGAAAAAAGGGCTGGATAATAGTCCCCACTAGTCTGTCCTATCTGAAGTAAAGGCAAAAATGTGATTTAATGGCTTATTTTGGCCTTCAGTCCATTTTTCATGTGCTATGGATATGCATGGAAGTGCTGAGTATGAGAACCTCCAAAGGCTATACCAGTTCTGAAAAGCAGAATTCCTTACAGAACTCCTCAGCATGCCCAGATCAGAAAAATACAACCATAATAGTATTATATTAATCTTCTAGGAGCATTACATTCATAACTAGAAAGTTCCTCCAGTATAGCAGTCATCAGTATTTTTTCATGGGTTTTTTTTTTTGTTTGTTGGTTTGGGTTTTTTGTTTTGTTGTTTTTTTGTTTTGTTTTGTTGTTGTTGTTTTTGGGGTTTGGTTTGGTTTTAGTGTTTGTTTGTTTGTTTGTTTGGGGGTTTTTTTAGTTTTGGGGGTTTTTTTAATTTAGTTTTGGTTTTTTGTTGTTTTCATTTTAACTTATTCTGGACAGCACTGCCAACCCATTTGAATGTATATTGTTCTTTTAAGACAACAGCACTCACAGAAATCAAGTTGATATTTTATAGTGATATAACAGATCATTGCTAGATGTAGGATAGATATGCAAAGAATTTCTAAACTTTTTCATTTCATGGAATCATTAATGTTGGAAAAGACCTCCAGGATCATCAAGGTCAACCTCTGACCAAAGGTTAAAACCAGGAAAATAAAAACAAAAAAATTAGTTGGATAATTGTCCTGTGTAATTTTTGTCCTACATCACCCCTAGTGAGTATCTACTCATCGAAACTACCTAGACAAATTACCTAGGCAGACTTCAGTGTGCTCCGAGAGCCCTTAAAATTCAGGTATCTTCAAGTTCTTGTCAAATTTACATTAATGTTTACATTTATACAGATCCCCAGAGGTTATATTTTAAAAATTGGTGCATTAATATTTTCACTGGATAATATTAAGTAAAGTTTAAATGATCATATAGGTTTTTTTCTCAGTGTTTAAAAACCTGTAATTAGCTTTCAAAATCAAATACTTCTCAGCCCTTTGAAAGCAACCTTGTAAAATAAAAGCTCTTTTTCTTTATTTTACCTTTACTATAGGAAAAGCAGCAAGTTTCTGTAATGCTTAGTATTGTAAAAAAACATATTTCTATACTTGATATAGCAGTAATACAGCCTAAGGAAAACATCTGCTGAGCTCACAATATTGAATTATTGAAATATTGACCAGTGTCCAACAATGAGCTTCTGTCACTAAACACAGCAATCTGGCACAACATTAAAAATCTTTTTTTTTTTATTCATTACTCGATCCAATAGCTCATTAGCACATAAAAATCCTTATGTCAAGGTCAGCACCGTCAGAACAGTTTGATGCCGGAGAGATCTGTGCTGTTACTCCTTGTGTCAAGCAAATATTACTCTGCAGATTTGGTATGACTTCAAGCAGAAAGAACTTCTTTTTTGTGCCCCTCTAGCAAAGTCAATCTATTTTCCCCTCTATTGACTCTATTCTTGCTTTGGAAGCTCTGGATTTTTATATCTGAGTTACACAGTGTGAATTGCCTAAGCAGATAATCAAGATAGTACCCTTTGGTTTTATCTGCTATAAATGACTGTCCATCATCACAAAGAATGAAGAATTTTGTGGCAAAGACGGGGCTGCAATCCAGTTCTCTGGGACAGGAGGCAGCTGATTTAAACACCAGACTTTCTCTTTGCACAGTGTCTTGCCTCAGGCACTAAACATTTCCAGGTTTTGGGACGAAGAAGTGAAAAATGCAAAGTCCTATGAAAATCAAAGTTGGAAGGTTTGAAATGACACCAAGTGTGCAGCTTGGAAGGAAGAGACCTTCCTGCATGACCAGCATGGCACTAAGCAGTGCCACTGGCAACAGACTGCAGGTCTAAGGGCTGCATATGTTTCTTTCACAAACTCTGACACCGAGATTGCCAGAGGGAACGATCCATGGGGGGAAAGTTGAGGGACTGCTTCTTTATCCTTTTATCAGTTGCTAGCATCCTGCAGACATCCAGTTGAAAGATGGAAGGGAGGCTTCCATGCCCAGCTTCCAGGCCTGGCTGTCCTAAAGAAATTACCTGCCGACTAAAAGATTCCTTGGCTTGTAGGTCTCAGAAACCACTTCTGCCAATAACTGACACGGCTGGGAGAAAACAAATCTGTAGGCCATTAAATGTTTCATGGAATTAAATCAAGACAAAAACCAAACCCAACCAAATTATAAAATGCTCAAAATGGAACAGTATGTGTAATGTGCCTTAAGTCTGGTGAGACATAATTTTAATTTATGCCTGAATTGAAGATTATAGATTACGCTGTTTTAATTTTATGATCAGATCTCATAAGACAATAGAGACACCACATGGGTGGTGGGGGGGAAGGAAGAAGAAAGCAGAAAAGAAAGCATTAATTTACAGTGCTATTCAGAACGTTATAATTGTGTGCATGAAAGCTGTGGTAGTCTGTTGGATCTTCCTGTTGCCACCCACCTGACATACATTATTAGTATGCACTTTTCTATAACTACTAGCTCTGGTGAAGTTTTGGTCAGCATATTTAGGATGTCCTATGTTCTGCTGTGAGAATAAAGGAAAATATAGAAAATGAGCAATGACTACTTCAGGTGTTGTTCTCTTTTCTGTTGTGAGTTTCCTGACTGTGATTTCTTTCTTCACTGTGGTTATCAACATTATGACAAAGTCACAGAACTGCACTGTACAAAAGTTGTCCCTTGAAGCAGAGGTCAGTGGTACGCTTTAGGGCTGAAATAGTAGATTTTTTTTTTTTTTTTTTTTTTTTTTTCCTGGAAAACCTTATGACATTTTCCTTTCCACAGTGGTTATTTGAACACATTATTATTTTTTTTTCTACGAGACAATCCATAGATGAACTAGGTTAACAGCAGATAATTTTCCTAATATCATGACCCTTTGGGAGTACCATTTTACTAGAAGTAAAATGACATATAATCCTCCCCCCTAGCAATATCATTATTTATTATCACTCTGTTAATAGACCCTGTAACTTATTTTTATTAACAAAAGATATGACTGCATATTTGGCAGTAACTCTCTTGATATCAAGGCAAAAAGTCACAAGATTAGAATTATATTTTCTCAATAACACTTCCTAACAATAGATAGAATTCACACTAAAGAACATTTTGCTAAGAATAGATGGAATTATTGTGTAAAAATGCTTCATGCACAATGGAAAAAATTCCAATAATTTTGGCTGGAAGGCTAGGACAATTTGTGACAAAAAGAAAATGATGCTGTCACAAGCTCTGCTAGGCTGCTGCTCATCTTCTCACCCCCCACTGAATGTTTCACGCTCTTTTGGAAGAACTTAACCTTTTTAAAAATTTGCCACTTGTTGGTAGTTGTCTGTCTCCTACATTTAAAAAATGTAGTTGTGAACATCATACCTGACTGAAAATTGAGATCACTTTGCATTGGGATAATTTTTTTCCTGAATGTATATCATCCCAGTGTAACTTGTGTAGAAGTGGAGGAATGCTTCAGTAACATCTTCAAAGCTACCCCACTAATCCTTAAAACACAATTTGATAATACCTGCACAAAGTCAGACTGCAATTAGACTGACAGTGTGTTGACTGTGTGTTACACTGGCTATTGCTGTATCACATTTTCTTTATTGACTCTTCAAGCTCCTTCAGCAGAACAGGCTCCTGCCATTCTTAAATGCTAGAACATAATTAGAATAATTAACAACCACAGTTTCTTCATTCTCAATTTTAACATCCCCCTTTTACATGGGAGACTAAAAGTCCAGTGTCTTCAGTTCAGAGCTATACTGTGTTTTTCAATGTTGACATAAGTCACATCATCCCATTGCAATTAACATGAGACAGGACAGTCCTTTGTTAGGCTATAGTCAACGTAAGTGAAACATCTATGTCTCGCATCATGTAAAGATATGACTTGAACCAATCACTCCTTGTCACAGCTGTTAAATCTTAACTAAAAGGAACAGGATCAGCTCTAGCTCCAGTGATGCCACGCTGAATAAAGCACCCTCTGGCTAGAACCTGCTACCTGCACCATGCAGAAAGGCAACACTCCCTGCTGACACATACCCTCCCCCTTCCCTTTGCCTTGTGTCACACTGCTGAGGTGGGGAAGCAAAAGCTGTGCAGTGCCCTTGGGGATGTGAGAGCAGGAGCTGCACAATACGGGGCAGCACCGGATAGTGAATCTCATTCTCAGTGCATTGAAAGCAGGGAGGCCTGACTTTCTCTGGTAAGGAAGGCTTTGCTCTGCCAAAGCAGCTAAATGTAAAAACTACTGTGATTTTAGAGACATTTAAAGTCTACTTGAGAAGAATGAATACCTTTTATTAATACATTCTTATTTAGATGTATTTTATTTAAATGCTTTCTTAATTTAATTTTGGACTTGTCTATCCATATGTTTGAAATGATCTAATGAAATCTGTTCCTGTCAGGTCAACCTAAATGTGTAGATTTGAGGGTAGACTGGGCCATAGCATCAGAAGTCCTGCTACATCATCCATCTTACAGGAAGGTTAAGTTTAAAAGCCCATAGGAAGGTTAAAGTTAAAATTGTTCTGGAGGGCACACCTTCAGTTGACATCTTAATTCTCTTTTTCCACAAATTATCGTGTTTTTTTTCATGCAAATTTCTTGGTCTTCAATGTCTTCTCTCATCATGTGGGAAAAGCACCCCTGCATTTCAAAATCCATACAGATAATAGTTTGCAGCTTCAGTCTTCAATTCCTACACTGGCCATAAAATGCAGAACTGCCTCTTTAAAATCAAACCCAAAAAAATTAAGGAGCATAGCTTGCACTGATTTCTATGTTCTTTCACATTTTCCTGCCACACTTCCTTTATTTTTGTCTGTCATTAGTTTAATTGTAATTTCATCTGGCTTAAGCATCTGTCATTTTGTTTATCTTTTCTGTACTATGCATACCAATGGCACTGCCTAAGTAACAGTACAAGTGTGTTTATGTTAATAACAACAGGCATACAAGGAATTGTTCTATGTCAGGTGCTATCTTACAGCATCCCTTTAAAAGAACAGATTACCAATGAACACTGAACACCTGTTTTTTACATTCTTTAGTAAATGACTAATGTTTATATACAAAGAGAAGGTGACCTCAGTTGCGAGCTGTAGCAGCTGGCAATCACACTGCCAAATCCCCGCAAATGCTAGCCAGTTAGCAAAAACAAGTTTTCTTTTTGTTACTTCCAACTGTCCATTTTATTTTTTCTCAGCTAACTCAAATATTACCTATCCACATAGGATCACAGGCCAAAGTACTTCCTGCAAGCAGCTGCTGGCACTGAGTGTGCCCCACTGATCAATAACGAAGAGCACAGGATTTACCTTGACAGAAGACTTTACTGGTTATCGGAGAAAGATCCCATATGTAAGCCACAAAAAGACATACAGGGTGTCCCTAGAGGAGGAGCAAACCTGATTTCCTGCCTGGCTGGGATGGAGGGCAAGAGGAAAGAAGGAAAGGACATACTTCCATTGTTTACAACAGAATAGAAATTCCAACTCAAAGGGACCAGAAGCAGAGGCTTGAAAAGTCATAATGACATTCCTCCTGCCTCACATGTTCAACTGCAACTGGTTTTGAGAAACATTTTCATAAATACCTTCCAGGAGGTGAAGCTTAAAAGTATTCCTAATTTTCCCACAAAACATGCACAGAACATGAATGCATTTCTAAAGGGAAGAATATTTCATTGACATGAAAATCAAGGCAACACACTCACTACATTAGATTCAACAGGCACCTCTAGTTTGGAGCAAAACAGATTTTCCATATTCCTATTCAAGCGATGCTGGAGGCAAAGATAGAGGTATGATTCACAAACCACAGCCTCCAGTTTGGCTGCTCCTGGTACTGCAGGTTAAGAGCCAGCATGGTAACTAGCTATCCTTCCAAAGGAAATAGCCTGTATTGCAAGGAAACATTCAGAAGTCCTTAAGAAAGCTAAATAGCCAAACTGGTACTTATGGCAGCACTGAAGTAAAAACCAGTGCATTAATTCTTATCATTAATTGGCATACACATGCCACTTAAAAATAAACCAGTTTAATTACTAATACTGATTATGGGCATATATTTCTTGATTGCAAGAAAATATTTTTAATGTGTTTGCAGTACCACTCGCAGTCCTAAAAATTGTTCGGTAGGAACTTTTCTTGCCCACTCACAGAGCATATGTATTTTGATGACCAACCCATGTTTCAAAATTATGAGCAAAGAATATAAATTTTACCTCTTTCATGGTTCTGTTTGCTGTTTTAATTCTGTTTTTCAAATTATGTGTTTTGTCATCTTTCATATAATTATATTTTCTGAAAGCTTCCTATGTATAGATCGAAAACCTTTTCCCAGAATTCATGTTACTTTAAGTTTCTTCTTTCCATCTCCATCTCTTTTTTTGGAACCCAGACCAAGCATGAAAATTTTCAGCCAGAAAAAATGTTTATGCTACTAGTCAGGGCACAACACGTACCTATGTAAATGCAAACACTCCCTCTTGCTGCACAGGATTGAAATTTTTTTTCTGGCTTTGTAGATCTCTATTAGAAAGTCAATTTATGGGTAGTGCTGATCCAAATGAGAGCTGTCATGGCAGTTAAAGTAGGTGTAGCACCATTCATTTTAAGGGCAGAGTAAGTTCTGCATATCTGGGTTTGCCTTCTGTCTGATTACCTATCAATGTTACCTGCTGAGGAGTTTCTCTTTTCCACCCCAACTGAATTTTGATTTTTTCATTTAGATAAAATCCTTAAAGCTGGAGTGGAAGACAACTTACATATTTAGGTGTCCAATACTGACTTGCAGTCCAAGAAAAAGGAAAGCTTCTAGTCAAAAGCAATTGAGGGTCAATTACCCATGAATGTTTTAAAAATCCCATCCCAAACTGTGTGAGTACAGTGTACTGTGCAACTAGCCCCCTCTCCCAGCTTCCTCAAATCAGTGTGAAATGACACCAGCTCACACAGCATGTGTTTAAATGGTAGAGCAAAGGGCAACTTATTAGTTGCCTTTGACAGCTGTAAGATTTTTGCACTATCATGTTATCTTAGTTCTGTAATATCTAATTATATAAATCCTTCTGAATGTTTATCATAGAATTTAAAGGGGATTTTATACTCTGCTAGGCACATACCTTAATGATAGATTTTAAATTAGAGAGGATATTAAAAATCAGGTGTTTCCTACCTGGTCAAGGCTGGTTTTAGTTGTGCCTGTGAGAGAACCACAAGCTATTTTTAAATAAAAAGCTAGGTTTGTTTTGTTTTCTTTCTATAAATTCTCCAAAGGAAGGAAGTCTTTACCAGAAGGCTCCTCAGGTTGGTTGCCTTTTACTGGCATAAAAGATGTCATTTGATGGTTTGCCTTGAAACTGAATTCAAACACCTCACCACTGCCTGTCCAGGCCCTCCTCCAGATTAATTTCATCAACCAGATTAAAATGTGAACTACCTGAAACATTCAAGAAAGTTTGGCATGTGATACACACTGTGTTTCTCAGGACATGTTTTTTTGTAATCTCTGATCTCCTGAACTGTCAGTGATGTGAGAGTGCTGCAGAAGGAATATTACCAAATCAAGCACCAGGAAAATTGAAGAGAGAAAGGAGAAAAAACCTCTCTGGAATTATGGAAATGAGGTCTTCAGAACACAAAGAATGTCTGCCATAAAGACTGAAAAAGAAAAAAGTCTTCCACAATAATCATAATTATTTTGCCATAGTAGTATACTTTAGTCATTAAAAAAGAGTTGCTGTAAAATAATCATATCGTCATAGCTACATCAATAAATTATCATGCAAGTGGCTGTCCCAGCTCAGGCTGCAGTAGACAAAGTGGTCTATCATGTTGCCATACTCAAATGCAGTTTTCATAAGAACTAAACCAGCATTAGGGTACAATGCTGTTCCTGTGTTAGACCCATGCCTCTAAGCTTCATTTTCAGTGCAACAGGATAGAACCCTGGAAATGTTATACATAATTCTGCCCTATGATACACACATAGCAGTACCATCTCTTACAATATGGGAATATAGGTTTTTCAAGTGACACTGACATCATTTTGCCACCTCAGAATAGTAGTGTGGGATCAGAGTAAGCACCCTAGGAGGGCTGCAGCTCATGCAGCATGCCAGTACTGCATGGTTCAAACCCTGCATAGTCACAGCCCAGTATAAATGAAGTCAGATGAGTTTCTGAAATTGATTTTCTAGAAGTGCTAGAACTTCAAGTTGAGTGTAAAAGGACAAAAATTTATTGATATGTCAGGGGAAAAAAAAAAAAAGTAATGTATTATTTAAATTATTGGAACTTTGAGAAAAAGGGCTGAAGGGATGTAGGGGGTAAAACTAGTTTTCCAGCACCTTGATCACACATCTTATGAGAAATGCATTCAGCTCTGGGGTCCCCAGCACAAGAGGGACATCGACCCATTAGAGCAAGCCCAGAGAAGGGCCATCAAATTGATTACAGGGATAGAACACCTCTCCTACCAGGAAAGCCTGAAAGAATTGGGGTTGTTCACTCTGTAGAAGAGAAGAGCTCTTCCAGGAGCCTCTTCTGAAGGGAGCCCACAGGAAAGATGGGAGAGTCAATTTACAAGATCCTGTAGTGACAGGTTCAAGGGGGAACAGCTTCAAACTGAGAGTAGGTTTAGGTTAGGTATTAGGGAGAAGTTGTTTATTGTAAGGCTGATGAGGCACAGGAAAAGTTTCCCCTGAAAAGCTGAGGATTCCCCATTCCTGGAAGTGTTCAAGGCCAGGTTGGATGGGGCTCTGAGCAACCTGGTCTAGTGGAAGGTGTTTCTGTCTGCAGCAGGGCAACTGAACTAGAGGATCTTCAAAGTCCTTTCCAACCCAAACCATTCCATGATTTCTGAAAGCCTCGGCCTTGTCTTCTCAGGAGTTTGTGGGTGTGCAGTGACAATATATCACCTTAAAACCTCCTCTGTGCGGACGGTCTCTGGTCTCCTCGTGTATTTGTGGGCAGCGGCGAGCGGCAGCCCCCGGATCAGAGGGGCTGGAGCTCTGACCCTCCTCAGGAGGCAGCTCGGACCCTCTGCAGGCGCAGCTCTGCCTCCCGGTGCCCGAGGGTAGCGCACCGTAAGCTTGCCTGGCCAACCCCCCTCCGGCACTCCCTAGCTGGCCCGAGGAAAGAGATGCTCCATCCCAAAGGGGCCGTACTGGTCTGAGGAGCCTGAGCAGGGCGGACACCGCCGCGGATACAGACATTCCTTTACCCACGGCGGAGACATTCCCTTGCCCTGACCGCTGCTCCTTCAGAGCGCGCGCGCTCGGCGCGCACGGGCGCGGCGGTGGGCTCGGCCGGGCACGCGCTGCGCGGCGGGCGTGGCGGAGCGGGCGCGGCACTGCCCCCGCGCGCCCTCTGCCGGCCGGCGGCAGCAGCGTCGTCCCCGCGTCCCTCACGAGGGCTGTACTGGGGCCCGGCAGCTCCCAGGGCGTGTTTGTGGGGAGGAGGTGGGCAAGAAGCTCTGAACCTCCAGAAGCCAGAGCGCTCTTCGGCCCTGGAGCGCCAAACCCTCTCAGCGAATCACGGCGCTCGGCCCAAGAGTGCAGCCCGCTGACCCTGAGGGTGCTGCGGATCCCCAGAGACCCTGGCTTTCACACTGCTTGTTTTCCCACATAGGCCTTTCTCCCAGACCTATCTGTTTTTTTCCTGAACTGAACATCCCAAAGACTGACTGTACATGTGGNTGATTTCTGAAAGCCTCGGCCTTGTCTTCTCAGGAGTTTGTGGGTGTGCAGTGACAATGTATCACCTTAAAACCTCCTCTGTGCGGACGGTCTCTGGTCTCCTCGTGTATTTGTGGGCAGCGGCGAGCGGCAGCCCCCGGATCAGAGGGGCTGGAGCTCTGACCCTCCTCAGGAGGCAGCTCGGACCCTCTGCAGGCGCAGCTCTGCCTCCCGGTGCCCGAGGGTAGCGCACCGTAAGCTTGCCTGGCCAACCCCCCTCCGGCACTCCCTAGCTGGCCCGAGGAAAGAGATGCTCCATCCCAAAGGGGCCGTACTGGTCTGAGGAGCCTGAGCAGGGCGGACACCGCCGCGGATACAGACATTCCTTTACCCACGGCGGAGACATTCCCTTGCCCTGACCGCTGCTCCTTCAGAGCGCGCGCGCTCGGCGCGCACGGGCGCGGCGGTGGGCTCGGCCGGGCACGCGCTGCGCGGCGGGCGTGGCGGAGCGGGCGCGGCACTGCCCCCGCGCGCCCTCTGCCGGCCGGCGGCAGCAGCGTCGTCCCCGCGTCCCTCACGAGGGCTGTACTGGGGCCCGGCAGCTCCCAGGGCGTGTTTGTGGGGAGGAGGTGGGCAAGAAGCTCTGAACCTCCAGAAGCCAGAGCGCTCTTCGGCCCTGGAGCGCCAAACCCTCTCAGCGAATCACGGCGCTCGGCCCAAGAGTGCAGCCCGCTGACCCTGAGGGTGCTGCGGATCCCCAGAGACCCTGGCTTTCACACTGCTTGTTTTCCCACATAGGCCTTTCTCCCAGACCTATCTGTTTTTTTCCTGAACTGAACATCCCAAAGACTGACTGTACATGTGGTTTGAAGCTATTTGCAGGAAAGCTTTGTTTTCTCACTGCAGGCCCCACGAATACCCCGTGAGCCTATCTCTCATCAGCAATGTGGCTGGCTTGCTGTCCCTGACACCACGTTGGTGCATGGCCTTCCCTCCCAGAATTCTGTTCCTGCTGATTCGCCTGCCTTCTTCTGCTTTGGCTTGTTGACAGACCAGCGTGGTTCAGGCTGCCCACACATTTTTGTGGCCCGAGTCTGGTTGTTGGCTGAAAACAGAAGTGCCGTAAAGGAAGGACTGTGGGTTTACTGCCACCATCAGCTCCTGGAGGGACATACCAAATGAACTGACCCTCCTGGGAGTCCTTTTGCCTGAGGAGGATGGTCCAGACAATGGCTCTTGGGAAAGTTTTTTCACCATGACTGCTTCCTGCCAGAGTTATGTTGGGACCACATTACCCTTGGGACATGAGATAGCCAGGAGTAGAGGCAAAACTTTCAGATGCAGAAGTGCACAGCTGAGACTGCTGGCCATCAGCTGGTGTCACAGCATCAAGTCCATGAATGAGATGCTGAGGGGCCACATGGGAGCACTGAAGTACAGTTATACCCTTTGGAGAACTGCAACCCGCCATGTCTACCAGCACAGCTCATCAGTGCAGCAAAGCCATGGTTATAAAGCCAACCTACAAGTGCCCTGTATTCAGAGAATGTAAGTGGGAGATGCCAGTGAGATATTGACACTTTCCATGGCCATCCATGAGGATGAATCCCTGTTAAAGACATAATAGCCCTAATCAACCAGTGATACCCGCTGCCTCTCTGAATACTAGGTGTATCCTCTGATGAATGTTTAAACTCATCAAAAAGTAAGCAGGTTCATATTTACCAAAGTGTCTTGCAGTGCAAAACAATGGTGCTGGTCATGTCACATATGTGACTTTGCACTGACCTGCACATTGGCAATAAAGTTTACCGTGCTCTGAATATAGCAGGGTAATTACTTGTGCATCCTGGAGCCCACCTGCTGAAGTCCCAGCTGGTTTTCTTAGAGAACCATTGGCAACGTTGGGTGTGTACCTCTCTCTGCAAGTTTGGCTGAAGGCAAGAAAATTTAGTGTTTAACCTACCTCTTTCCTTTTCTGTGAACACCAGAATTGTGACTTAGCTGCAAAAATAAATAAGGCAGGTACAAAGGGCTCACAACCATGAGGTTCCTTGTACACTCTTCTGCAGCTTCCTTGCCCATGCCATTGGGGCAGCTCCAAAGAAACTGCAGAATTTTAATGACAATGCACAAAACCACTCTAGGACAATCCCAGACAGACAACGATTATTTTTATTAATTTTTTTCTTATCCTCATGCATACTGAAAGATGAATATAAACACAAAGTTGTGGCATATACAGTGGACATATACATGAGTTAAGCCATGGAAATCACAGCTAACCTAAAAACCAGCAAATGTTTGACATGGCCACAACAAATCTATGCACGAAGTTTTGCTTTCCAAACTGTGGGACATTAGTAGAAACAGCATTCTCAGCTACATGAAAGGGAATCCTCCTCCTGAGCTGGAGGAGTATTTGAATGCAGGAGAAAAAGAAATGCGGTGATTTTTAAATACTAATGGAACTCAAGATTACTGGTGTTAAAGCAGAGTTGATAGGAAAGGTGGTTAGGATTCCTCCCACTAGGTAAAATGAGATATTTTTAAAACTCTTTGTTGGAGATAACCCACAGAGCAAAGTGGTCCAATCGTATCCTTGCCATCTCCATGGCAGCAGCTAGCATAAGGCAGTCGTGATGGGCAATACTCCACAGACAGGAGAATTATATTACAAATGACAAAAAGTTTTAGAAAATTTCTTTTAAATAGTGTGGGGCTTTCCAGAGTTTGAATCATGAAACATCCATAAACGAGCTGTAAGTAGTGACCTCAGTATACCACAGTTACCATTCTATAAGAAGCATTAATACAAACCCCACCCTAAAAGCTGGAAAGCAGTTCCAATTAGGCAATATAAAAATGGTGGACATGAAATTGCTAACTGAAGGTGATCAGCTGTTGTCACATCTTTGTGGGGTTCAATACTGGCCATGAAGAAAACAAAACATTCACTAAAACCCCAGTGATTTGCATCAGTATGAATTTACAGAAGGGAAGGCCTGAGTTCTGGGGTGATGTGAAGCATATGTTGTATCCTGCAAAGCTTTAATTGTTCAGTCTCTCACAACATGCAATGACAGGCATTAAAAAATGCCCATGAGGGTGGTTATCACCATTTTCTATCGCAAGAGCACGTTTCTTTAGAAGTGAGTGACCTGCTCCTTATCTTGAGCAATAAGACAGGTTCTGTGGCCTCCAGCTATGCAGTCAAGCTTTTCTGAGTGACCCAGTTTCAGAAGGATCAGAGGAACTGGGTGTCCCCAGACTTTCCAGACATTTAACCCTCTGTGGTATTTTGCTCTGTGTATGGGGTCTGAAGGCAGGTTTTCTTTTAATGTCTGATTGAAGAAACATACTGAATTTGATTCTCATTCACTGTGCTGGGGAAAAAGTTATAAAATGTTTCTGGGCTTCTAAAATTCACATGATAGAGCATGTTAACATAGAATCATTCAATTATTAATGTTGGAAAAAATCTCCAAGATCTTTGAGTCCAACGTGTGAGCACCCAGACTTTTGTCTGAAATTGACACCAACTCATTCCTCAGTCCAGCCCTGTCCTCCAGCAGGAAAGCCAAAGGAATCATTTCAGAGTCTTGTAGCAGCGACGTATTATTGCTTGTCTTTATTCTAGCGGGTAAGAGGTTTTTGGGTTATTTTTAAGCGGGCTGCATCTATAAAAAAATTCTCAAATTACTGTCCTTAGATTTCAATTGAGATATTTAACTATAAAACTTTAACTTCATCAACATGGAGAATGTAGGAGGTAGATTTAGCAGGGCCTGTTGTGATAGGACAAGGGGTAATGGCTTTAAACTAAAGGAGGGTTAATTCAGATTAGAGATAAAGAAGAAGATTTTTACAATGAGCTTGTTGAAACACAGGAACAGGTGTCCAGAGAGGTAGTGGATCCCCCATCCCTGGAAACATACAAGGGCAGGTTGGACAGGTCTCTGAGCAACCTGATCTATTTGAAGATGTCCTTGCTTATTGCACGGGTGTTGGACTAGATGAGCTTTAAAGGTCCTTTTCAACCCAAACTATTCTATGATGATTTCCCTTAAGGAAATGTGTCATGGATGGTTGTTGCAAGTGATCAGTCCTGCAATTGCATCTGTGGTCTAAAACACTTGACCACAATGTTTTAAGAGGCATCTTTTTTTTTTAACATTTTTTTCTTAATGCATAAGAAAAATATTTTCTTTCATGCCTTTCATGGGAGTAGATCTTCTCAGTCAAGATCTGCACCTTTTAAGTTTTGCAATTCAAATGACTAGCACAGAAGTCACAAACTACATGCTGGGGTCTTTTTTCATAATCCCATGGCCAGGTAGTTACTTCAAGAAGGCTGAACTAAGGTTAGTAGATTTTTTTTTACATATTTTATATTTATCTATTATAGGACAAGACTCAGTTTCTCAACTACTGTTAATTGGTTTCATTTTATGATGTCAGCTGATAATTTTTATCCCAGTGATGATTTGGCAAAAAGGCAGCGTGTCCTAAAACCAAGCTGGTATCTGTAGCTACTTGCTTACTTTTAATGGTATTAAACCACTAATCCTTGATTCAGCCATCCAGGTGTTGTCTGAGCAATGCAAACAATTTTCTCAGTGCTACAGACATGAATGCATCTCCCAACAGTTGTGTGTCTAGCATTGCACAGAGATTAAATCACTTACCACAGGAGCTGGGTAACAGCATTTTTGCGGTTCCTAAACCAGGCTTTGGTCCCCAATACCAATCTGCCAAAGTGGACTGATATAAAGAAGTTTGTGATTAGTAAAAGCTTGAAAGCAGGAGCTCCTCCTATCCGGTCTATCCACTCTGCTTTAAACTATTCTTGCTTTAAAAGACAAGGAGCTCTTTTTCATTGGGACTTTTTGCTTTTTTTTGTTTTCTCAACAGCACTGAATTAATCAGAGAGAGGATTTGTAAAAGGCTGTGTTAATGTGGACTTCCTCTGCTTGCTTTCCAGTAACTGAGCATGATTTCTAAGATTTTATGTAAACAAAGGATTAAACTGGCTTTGGGGTTAAATCTTCCTCTTGCAGCATAATTCATCAGACAGCAGTGAATGGCCGGAGAAGGCTATTAGTTGGGAGCACATGGATATACTTTCTCAGGCTGATGATGCTGGTCATCTAAAACAAGATGTTTGCCATCAGTTTACAAATCCCTGTAATTCCAAAAGTTAATGCCTAAGAAAGGCTTAGGCAGATGAGGACAGGAACTGCCAAGGCTCCTGTATACTACAAAATGTATTTTATACATGTTATATAAATCTGCAGTTGCTTGCATTCTTCACTGTCACACATATCTGCCCCTAAGCTCTCCAAATTTGACTGCTAGGTGCTCTGTCAGCCATGAGATTACAGGCCAGCTAAATTGTCTCTGTATGTAACTTACTCTTTTTGTTTCCCTTCTGAATTTGAATCCCTAAAGTAAATGTCCATTCTCATTTTATGAGTAGATGATTTCAGGTTGAATTCTATACAGACAAAAACTGTGTTTTCTGAAACTCCAATCATATTTTAATTGCTAATCTTCCCTATCTTGGTTAAATCACCTGCCTCTTGCTTTCCCTTTCTGCTTCTCTCTTCCTTGCTTGCCTTTTCCTGCCTCTCTCAGAGTTCTGTCCTCAGTGACTCATTTGAGTTTCTTCTTCTTTACTCCTCATGTCTTTTCTTTTTATTATTCCTCTGTCCAGTGTTGCTCTTCTACTGCGCCTCCAGTGGTTTGTCCTTCGCTGCTCATATGCTTGTGTGATGTCCAGATTGCACTGGTTATTAGACAAGAAAAAGTCTTAGAGCTCTTAAGGTATCATAGTGAACATTACAATAAGGATAATTTTAAAAGAATTGGAGTTCCTTGTGAGATTTTCTAGAAACATGATTTGCAAATAGAGTAATGAGGAATTCAGGTGGTATGAACTTCGGATAGCTTTCTTCGAAGTGTCTAGTTTTTTGTTTAGTTTTAACCAAGAAGTTTTACAGCATGTCCTTAGGCAGTTACATTGCACATCAGAGCTCAGCCTTTTTAGACTAAAATTAAAGAGCAATCCTGCAAGATGCTGAGTACTTTCCTAAATTCCTTCTGACTTTCATAATCAGATTCCTGTAAGACTCACTTTTCATGCAAAAAGCCTGAATTGTCTTTTCAAACTTGGGTTAATTTTGGTTATGTCTGCTCCAGAGTATTTTGTATTTGCTGCCACAAATACGAGGTTTCACCTATGGGACTGATTTTCTGAAGCACTTCTGGGTCTCTGGAAAGAAATGCTTTTTTTCAGAAGCAACTTTTTCTGACCATTAGTAATGATCTTAAATGTTCATGTCAAAGCTTGTGAAATTTGTGAACCAAACACCTCCTGACACAGAGTATGGGTGGTGTCAATTTGTTCTTCAAGTGGATTGACAACCAGCATTTCAAAAGCAAGAGCAGTACCTGACAAATAGCAGAAGGAAGATAAGGTATTAAGGCTCTTGCGACTAATCCCATTGATAGGCTCATGGGGTATGCTTTCATGGTCTGTGCTTACAGAAAGATAGGATGAACTGGCATGTGCTCAGTGCCTTCCTGCCAGAGGGATATATCAGTTAGTTTGAAACCCTTACATTAAAAAGTACAGTGACTTCAACAATCCCTAGCATACTGATATTTAAATCAGTACTTAACCAGGGCCATGACTTCTCTGATAAATAGTGCAATTTAGTTCTAAAACAATGTTATTTAAAAAGCATTATTTAGGTGCCTTTTGGTAAAGGCATCATTGATGCAGCATTGTATTGCAGCAGGCAAAATTCAATTGAATGAACACTGAATTTAGATATCTCTGAAAAACTAAAGTCCAACCTATGCAAAAGATCACTTCAGAAATAACACTCATCAGCAACACTGAAGTGAACTCAGGTACCTGCATGAAACACAGCAGTGTTTCAAAGTTGGCTAATAAAAAAGAATTCTTTGGGTGAAAATAATTTGTCACAGAGTGTATTTCCATTCCCTTGAATGAATCAACAGCAGTGGATGAATGTCACTGAAGAGTCACAGCTGAACCCAGAGAGCTCCTTAGGCGGATGAAGTCACTGCTTTGCTATGTTTGTGCTGTAGCCCTGCCTCACATTTCTCACAGGCATCTGAAGCCTGTTTTATCAGAAGGAGCTTTGGCATCCAGCACAATGGCATGTTTATGTTAAGAAGAAAGGGTCTCACTGCGAGCAGCAGGACAAGGGATGCCGGTAGGAGCGGCAGCAGTGGCTTCCTGCGCCTCAGGCTGGCGTGGGCAGAGGGGAAAATGAGACACGGTGCCTCACACTGCAAAGCAGAAACTGTGGCTCTCAGGGATTAACACACATAGGCCAGCGATAATTTTCCACATCCCCCCAGCTAGGAAAAAGCTGATATGTGGATTTTGAGCACAGACCTTATAACTATTTCTTAGAAGAAAGCTTGTAGGTTGTTCCTAGTGCTCCCAGAATTGTAGGAGCCAGTGAAAGCTTCTGAACAACCAAGGTTTCCAGGCAGTAAACCTCTTCACTGAGCCTGACTCTGTGACAGACCTTTGTTCAGAAGTCCCTGGAGACTCTGCAGTGACCCCTCAAGTTTCCCAGTTCCCACCTGAGCAGTGCTGGAGGAGATGATGGAGGTGGCCCTGGTAAGCCATGCTTGGTGCTGCATGGGAGGTGACACCCAGCATCCAACCTGGCTTGCCTCATGCTGACCAGCTGAGGATGGCACCAAACAGGACATGGTCCAGACACCTCTCAGAACTGCCACAGCCATGCCATAGGCAAGTGCATCCAGGATGGATACATGGGAGTGGAGGGAAGTATAGCAGATTATTTTACTTCCTGGCCTAGGCAGTAGAGTGGAGTTCAGGATACGTGGTTGCTGCTGGCACTCCATCAGTGGACTCCCTGATGTCCACAGTGCTGCAAAAGGATGTAGCTCCCATCTGAGTCATTGCTCTCAAGGAGGACTCTGCTGAAGCTGGTGTGAGGTTAGATGTGGGCATGGTGGGCCCCTCTCTGCTGTTTTGCAGTGTTGCCTTCTGTATCATCTACCTCCTTTTTAATTTGATTTTTTTTCAGTTCACTTTGGCTTCTACTTCAAACAGGATTCCTCCTTCATTGTTTATCCCTTTTTTCCACATTTGGCAAAACCACTTGTTAGTCGAATACTTACTATCATTATGTCAGTCAGCACTAATATTTTTATAGCATCATACAATCTGCATCTTTTTCCCTTTCTTTCCCTCTCTTTCTTCCTTCTTTTCCCTTGCTGTCCCAGTTTTTCCCCCTTTGCCTTGCATGACACCATTCCTCTTCTGTCTGTGCTCTGTTGGTAACAGCAAGGCAGTGTCACACACTCAGGGGACCCCTGCATCCCTGAGTCTGGCTTCAGAGTACAAACAAAACCCAGTGGCTCAGCAGATCTATTGTACGACCTTCTGTGGCTTCCATCATACTAATCTGTAATGTACTCATTATCGTTATTTTTTGTGAGTTGGTACTACCTTTGTTTTACAAACAGGTAACTGTCATAAGGAAAAACTGTGTCAGATCTTACACATATTTGGAATATTAAAGCTCATATGTGAGGCCCATTGAAATCAATTATTCTGAAAGTTGCATGCGGACCAATGAAGCTTTTCAGTAGGACTTCTGAAAGTCAAGTAAGTGGATGGCCACAGCCATGGATAAATCACTAGGGATCTGGCTTTAAGTGATTTCAAATTTCCCCCAAGATCTAGTCCTTTTTTTTGGCCAGGGATAGCTACTGGATATTATGTAGTTCTTTTAGAGATAGATGAAGCATCTCCATATTGGCCAGTTTTATTCCCATGTCTTCGAACTTTTCAGCAATAACACCAATATTTCCAATCTCTTCCCCAACCTGTGAACGCTTCATTTCCAGTTCTGTAGCCTTCAGGTTTTTTTAAGCGCTTTTGTTGTGCAAAGGATTCCCCTCTTGCCCCTCAATTTCAGTCAGCTGACAGCTGCAATGCACCTACCTAGTTGTGGGTACAATGAATGCCTCTTATTCTCACTTTCTCACATGCTATCTCACCTACTTGCAGTGTCGTTCCTGAGGCCACAGGGGGTAAACTGGGTGGGCAGGTACAAACTTTTCTCACCAACTGACCTCAGGTATCTGGTAACATTATGGTAATGTTAATTCAAAGCAAGATCTATTTTTTTTACCTTTTCCTATTTATATTATAATGGGGCCATGTATTCAGCTGCTTAAAATCAGCCTGCACATGGAGTAACCTTGGACACTCAGAACATATGTGCTTCTTCAAAATATCATCCTGGGAATTAACCTCACACTTGGTCTTTCCCACATGTCACCCCAGAGGAAAGTGGTGATGTGACATTCTGTGAACTAGATATTAACAGTGCATGCTGTAGTCTATTCCCAATTTTGAGCCAGTATTTATTTGATTTATAATTCTGAGATGAGATTTTCTTGTTTGGCATGAAGTTGGTTTTGACACAGTAATTAAGAGCCAGCACACTCCAAAGCACTCAGCTAATTATTGAACCCTCTCAAGCAGGGGAAACAGAGTAAATTATCTGAGCAGTGGAAAGCAAAATAGGTCAGTTGAAAAATCTGTTTTTATGAGCCAATACTGTATTTGACAATACAGATGCTGGGCATGAATGGAAGGAATCTCTTTCATTTTTGGAAAAGGTATATTTTTCACAGAGAACATGTCTCTTCTGGGAACCCTTAATTTAATGTACACTGGTTTCCTATTTTAAGAAAACAATTTGCTGTTAACACTATGCCAGCCAGACATATTTTTTTAAGCAAAAACTCTTTGTCCTAAAGTATTTAATGGCCTAAAGAGGAGGAAATTGGCTGTGACATTTCAGTTTTTCCATTTGAAGGGGAAAATGGTCCAAGGTCTAAAAATATCCCTGAAAGACACCCTCATTCTCATCATCGTAGTATACCATAAGCCATGTGACAACAGACATTTCTTTCTGAGTCTAGCATTGTTTTTAATCAGCTAAATCTGCAACTGAGACTGTCTTCACGTAAAACTGCTGACTCAAATAAAAATTTTGTTTGCCTGACTAATTTGATGATCTACTCTGCACTACAATGTCTCCAGTTCATCCTGCTTTCTTTACCTGAACCCAAATGACAGTTGTCCTGAATTGCACATTCATCTGGGGGAAACAAACTCAGCAGGATTTTGTGCTGTGGGGCTGTTTTTCTGTTGGGCACTGCCATCTCCATTGTCTATTTGATCATCCGTCCTAGAGGAATATTGAAAGTATATTCATATATTTTTTGGTCTGTGGCCATAAATGGACAGGTGAGGTAGATGGTACATTTGAATAAAGTTAAGAAAATACATCCTGGGGTAGATTAATGCCAAGAAGTATGTTATGGAGGTCAAAGATGGGGGCCTTAGGATTATGCCAAGATACCCAGCACAGCTCGAAGGGAGCCTTGGTATTCAGATTATCCCCCTCAGCAGTGAATTCAGACATGTGAGTGAATCACAAGGTACTTGTTTATTGTCAGCTCAGAAAAAATAAAGCGAGACTGGTTTATGTGTAGACTGAGGCCAGTGTGGAGACATTCCTAGACAGGGTGGAGCCCACAAAGCGAGCAGTGCTGTCACTGGGGAGGGAGCAGGTCCCAGTCTGCACTGAAGCTGGAGACAGAGCTTCATGATATGATCTATTCAGTGGTGAAATTTGCTTAGGAGGTTTTTGCCCCTTATCTCTCTACCTCAAAGCCCTGGCCATTCGTTCCTGCCTGCATTACAGCTTCCTGTCTGTCCTCTATTGCGCTGCTACAAATGAGTGTGGGGCCAGGCTATAGAGTATAAAGCAATCTAGATTAAAAATAGCCTTCCAAAATAGTTTTGCATTTTTGAGTTTTAAACCAAAACCTTTTCAGCTGCCTGATTTTACAGATGACTCCTAAAAGTACCTATGCAAGCACAACTGGCATGGTAACTGCTGACCTACTGAAAGGTAATTCAGCTTCTCAGATTCTAAAACAAACGTGTCATTGAAATATATACAAAGAAACTGTGCCTCCTTGCTGGTGAAGTAAAAGCACAGGAGGTCTACTTTCCTCCAATATCAAAATCGTAATGAACACAAACATCCATTAAATTTTAATGAATCACACAGCCCTGGGGGATCAAGGTCAGACAGGCTCAGTGCATTGAAAGCAATGGAAGTTTTGCCTCTCCTTTGTTCTGAGCTAAGATTAGCTCAGAGAGAAGGAGGCTTATGGGCGACCTGATCACTCTCTACAATTCCCTTAAAAGACAGTGTAGCCAGGTGAGGGTTTGTCTCTTCTCACAGGCAACTAGTGACAGGACAAGAGGAAATGGCCTCAAACTGTGCCAGGGGAGGTTCAGGCTGGACATTAGGAGGAAATTCTTCACTGAAAGGGTTGGAACAGGCTGCGCAGGGGTGTGGTGGAGTCCCCATCCTTGGAGGTGTTCAGGGAACAACTGGACATAGCACCCAGTGCCATGGTCTAGTTGACAAAGTGATTACCAGTCAAAGGTTGGACTCAATTATCTCAGAGGTCTTTTCCAACCTAAATGAGTCCATGATTCTGAATTCTTTTTCCTATCTTTTCTTCACAGAAGGATTGAGAGTCTTAACATAGATTAGTATTTGAATATAGATTATATTTTACCATGTATCAGCAAATAATCTGGATCATGTGACTATTAAGAGACTGGGAGAGGATGCCATGAGTTACATCTAGATAAGCCCTCTGTCCTGAGATGGGCTTACTCATACCTACAGTCTTCCTGGCACTATTTGCCTAAACTTTTTTTTGCCAAAACTTTATTTTAAACCCCACACATCTCCTAAGGTAATCTATTCCAATGTTTAGCTGAAGAATTTCCTCACCATCTAGTCTGTGTTTGATACATCACCAATGTTTCATAGCCACACATCAGTACAGATGAATATAATTCCCAGTGGAAACAGCAGTAGCAGCAACACAGAAACTTGCCATGTGTCTGATGATTGTTCCTTTTTCTTTTAGCCAAGAAGAGTAAACATAAAATGAACAAAATAATTTAGTGAATATAATTATCAAATACAATTGGGGTTGCTGACATTTCTGTGTACAAATTAACTAAAAAAGAATTGAAGAATCAGTAATTTTCTGTTAGAGTTCTGATTCCTTGCCAGGGAATATAGGTAGTTTAGTAGTGTAGTAAGTTTACTATACTTAACATAAACACATGGATAGATCTTTTTTTCTCTTACAACTACAATATGATACAATCTAATATTATTGTAGGCCCTGAGGTAAGAGACAACAGTTCTGTTGATTTGTACCTTTAAAACTGAAACCTACCAATATTGTGAAGAAGGTACATTAGAAACCAAACTGGAAACAATATCTAAGAAACAAGGTATTAAACTGCCTTCATTGAAACACCACTTGAAAGTGCTTTATAGCATTGTAAACAGTTAAAAGACAGATTCTTGCAACAAAGAAAAAATTACCAATGAGAGAAACTGCTGTTTCAGAAGAGACTGGAGAGGAAATGAAGGTGCTCTGGAGTTTCTATATAGTCAGACAATACAGCAAAGTCAAGCCCAAGGGAAGATGTATAGGGAAAATTGGACTGCTAGAAGAAGCTGGGATAGTAACGGCCACCAGCAAGATGACCTGGTTTGTTGGCATTTTGCCTTGTCTTGCAATGGCAAGAATTATTATACTTTTTTAAAATTTTCTTTCCTTCTTTCTCTGAATCCATGAACATTTTTAAAAATGGAGGACAATTAAAAGAGTAAAACTAAATTAGTTAGATTCCTGTAGCATTTCTTTAAAAGTGTAATAACTTTGAGGACATCTTTCAAGGGATCATCTGTCAACCCTGTTGGCTCATTCCTCCCAACCTCTAATTTTAATTTTTTTTTTTTTTAATTGTCCTTTTTGCAGCATTAGGGACTTTTCTCTTTCCTTTTTTCTTAGGTGAAGTTTGGTTATATGTGCTAGAGCTAGCAACTGTGGTTATTTTGGCCATTGCAGTAGGTTGAAAGAAACAGGTTTGTAGGGAGCCTGTAATCTCCCAGCCATTCTAGGCGTCTTGGAAAAAGGCTCTCTTTGTCTCTACATTGATTATAAACAGAGCCTGAAGTGACCAGTTTGGATATAGATTTCTACATCAGATGATTCATACTCTGAAAGTTGCACTGAGTATTCCTGGTTACTGAGAGCACCGATTTTGACATCAGTTTTGTAATAACTTTTACAAGTTATTTCCATCTTTTGCAATACCTTTGAATTCAGTGAAGTGTCAGATGAAGAAGCAAACACTTGCAGACTCTTTGGCTCTGCCCAAGTTAGGAACTAAAGAGCGCACCTTCCCCACAGGCAAAGATGTTGCAACATAAAATGCAAATAGCTTGAAAGAAAACACAGAAGCAATAAAAGAGTGGATCTTTATGTGCCCTGGAGGAAGAGGAGAAACTGGCAAGACATTTGTAAGACAATTCAGGGAAGAGTCATTTGACACAACCACGATGACACTCATGTTACTGGTTTTAAAAGTCTTGACTTGTCACGAAACATACTTTGCTGCAAATGTACCTAAATAAACAACAAAAGAGCTTAGTACTGACAAGGACAGAAATTCACATTTAATACATGTTACTTCACATTTTTGTTACAGGACAGTTCATTCAGAGTCAGCTCTTTGAGCATGGTAAATATTTTACACACACAAAAAATAAATTAATCAATAATATTTATATATACAAAAGAGGACTACTGGCAAAATTTAATCACAGTTGCTGCTCAACAGCAATTATCTCAAAGACAATCCTCTGGTAATACGGGACAACTAAGATGGTGACTCAACTGGTTCATATAAGAAAAAATCTTGGCTACTATAGAATAAAATTAAATTCTGCAGTTCCTTAAATATACAACCACTCATGCTGCTGTCCTTATCTCTTGACTATGCTCTTGTTCTGAAGTAGCACAGGGGGATTTGTCCTGTCAGGATTTCATGATACTATTTGCCATCATGGGAAATCTGTATGAGAGAGAAAACATCCCACTTAGCAGCAGGAGGATGACAGCCACAATCCCAACAGGAACAGCAGCACCAGCTTCCTGTGCCGCTGGACTGGAGGGCATGTAGTAAGAAGGAGGAAAAGCAATGCTCTCGTTGTGAGTTACAGAATAGAAATTCCAGCTCACGGGAATCAGGACACACAGACCAGCAAATACGTAGAGGAAGCCACCCACCAGGAAGAAAGGGGCAATGAGAGTTTTGTGAGTGATTCCCATATATACATTTCTCAGAGCAAATATTGTAGCAGCTAGTCCCAGCAAGCCCATGAACATGGCGATCAACAGGAGACCCTGAGCAGCATAAATTTCGTGGGGGATGAAGGAGTCATAGCCACTGAATTTATGGCAGACCTGTTCTCTGTAGCCAGGTGAGACATGAAGGTAACTGATGAAGCAGACTTTCCAAATTCCCACCCAGGCAACGCCGGAGGAGATGATGGTGGTGTTGTCTACATGCCACACTCTCCATTCCACAATTCCCATTGAAATGGTGCACAGGATCCAGCCTACTGTGCCCAGAGCAAAGGCAGCAAGCTGGAGGTGTGAGGCACTGACCAGGGAGCTCATCCTTTGGAGGTCTCCTGCTCTGTCACAGACACAGTTGCAATGCAAAGAGAGAGAGGCACTGCAAAGAAAAAAAAATAGTACAAAGACAATTATCATTTGGGTGAATAAGTGAACCTGTCAGTGAAAAAGAACAATCAGGAGAGAATGTGTGAGCAGAGGGAGGATGGCAGTCATGTTTCCCCAACTTTAATGAACTGTTGAAATTTAATATCCAAGGACAAATAACATATAGGTTTTAAATATGTTTATGTCATGATATCACATGAAGAAGAAAGAGTCTCTGATTAGCTTCCCTTATGATATTTTTACATTCACAAAAGGAAAATTCCTGGTTTTTTCCAAGTTGTTGTCTTCTTTGTTAATTAACCATTATGTTCAAAGATCCTTATACACATTACACATAATCAGGAGCCGTGGAGTTACTGGCTAGCAGGAGCTAGCTAGATCTGAGAAAATCCTCAGGTCTCTGACTGTTGCAAGAGATCATACAGAGCAGAATGTCTGCTCCTTTCTCCTGGCAGCTGTGGTTTGGATGCTGGAGCTGAACCTGTACAGACTCCAGCTTTTGTGCTGCCTTTACTGAGAGCTGTTGGGACCACTGTTAGACAGAAAATGCCACAGTTCAGAGGCATGAGCAAATCCAGGCCGCAAAATCTAACAACAACCTCTGAACTTTGACCATTTTCAGATTAATTAGCCATGAATGCATTAGCAGAAACATTTGAATTAATCAGAAATGTAACACTGTGCAGGGTCTGGAGCCTGGATGTGCTGTCACTGCTTTCCCACCCTCAAACTTTACCCAAGTGTTTTTAGTGTTTTACCTTTGCAAATCCTACTTGTTCATAACTGCCCAGCTTCCCCAGTCTGAATCATCGTAAAACTGTGCTGGAAAATATTTTAGTCATTTAACTTAGCAAAAGATTTAAGATTTCTTTGCTGACTGTACAGTCTGAGTGCAAATTAGGGGTTTATTGTATTTTAAAAAAAAAAAGAAAACAGAAAAAAAAGAGAGAGAAACAAATCAACACTTAATTTCCCATGTCTTTAGTACAAATTTTTGAACACTTATAGGAATTATCTGTGATCAGAGAAGATATGGCCTCAAATTTGTTATGGAGATCTGACAGGTTCTAGGGATCTGTAAATTTTTATAAGTTTTCTAAATTACCTTTTCTACTGTTCCTATTTCATTCAAGACTGGAGAAACACTTTACCAAGTTCACTCTAATAAGATATGTCTGCCACAATGTTTTGTTACTAAAGCAACAATTTTTCTATTTACTGATCTTAAGCTAAACAGATTCAGTTGGTGATACAATCTAGTTGCAAAAATCCACCTGTGGAAATCTTAAAAAAAAAGTATCTTCGTAACAATATGGCCTTAAGCAGATGGTGTCCATCTTCTCATACCAGTGCCCACTACATACCTGCTTCAGTCCTGAAGGTGATGCCAGCCATAAGAGGACGGGAGAGAGTGATTTTTGATGCCAGACAAACACAGCAACATCTGCAATTTTATCATTTTGGCCTCCCAATTAATCTATGTATCGCCAATAGAACTGATTTCCTGTGGGACATATTAATGTCCATTATTGCAAGCGTACATTTAATCCTCTCCAGCATGGAGGAAATTGCTCCGGAAGAGTCTCCTGTATTTTTATCTACTTAAACTGAAACCAATTTATAAACACTTTCTCAATTTGCTGTGTTATTTACAAAGTGGTTATAAATCCCCCTTTCTAATTAACTGTTTTTACTAGGCATAGAGCACAGTAGCCCCCCCAGGACATTTTGAATGGTTTTCTTTCTGTCCCAGTTCCACATCAAAACAGCACCGTTTCTGTTCCTGTCCAGTGACGGGAAAGTGCTGGACAGGAGAGAGTGAGAGCAGAGGAGTCCTGCACTGACTCCCTTTGGCTTCTGTTGGAATCAGTGGAGCACACTGAAGCCAAACCTGAGCCACATGAAGATACCATTTTGTGTAGTGTCCATATGTCTGTAGCACTTCTTGTGTACATCATAAACATTCATTTAAACAACTTGCTGATATCAAGGTCATAAAAGATATGTCAGCAGATGAATCCTTATCATCAAGAACTTTTCAGAGTATTTTATCAGTGTATAACTTCATTGACTGAATGTACTCAACTGTCTGGTCACAGAAATAAATGAGATTGAATGTGATTCTGAGCCCACCATCAAACCTGCATGTGCTGAGATACTTAGAATCATGCCCAGAATTTAATTACAAAATTAAAAATTAGGGAAAGTTCTTTTTCGCTTTAAGAGTCACAAAAACCCCACAGAACAAGCAAACACAGGATGAAAGAATTCAAGGCTTATACAAAAGTTCTGAAAACATTGAAGAATAACCAGCTAACAAAGATGGGCTTTAGGTGAGTTATCAGATGTCTAGACACACAAAAAATTGCTTATGTAGGAAATGATTCATTTTGGCTCATTTCTCCACACCCTGCCCACTGGAGCTTATTTGATCTAACCTGCTATCACTGACTTAGAGAAAAACCAAGGTTCAAAGTACTTTTGAGATCGATGATGAAACTGAATTACAGTTCTAATAACTTGCCTGTTTTGGAAAATCAAACTTAAGCCCATACTTAATTCAGCATGAAAACATGGAACAAAATATCAATGTTAAATAGTCACAGGATTTTTCTTGCCGTATGAAAACATGTCAAAATTAAAACAAAATTCTAGTTCCTGATTCCAGTCTCTATCACTATGAGTATTATTAAACACACTGTAACTTTTGCTGATATCACGAAAAGACAACAGGAATGTATCATTTGGCAGAAGCATTGATTTTAAAGGAAACCTTTGGGCAAAGAGGATCAGGGAAACCCCTTTTTCCCCAAGTGTAGAAAGATACATTGATTTTTCAGAACTACAGTGGCAAGTATTTCCAAAAGAAAAAAAACGCATTTCTCTTGCAGATGCCAAATAAAACTGGGAGTGAGCTGTAGAGGGCGTCTTCCTCCAGGATTTCAGCCATCCCAGTTACTCCCGTGCTGTGAGACCTTAAGAGGAAGGGAAGAAGGGAAGAAGGGAAGAAGGGAAGAAGGGAGGGAGGGAGGGAGGAAGGAAAGGAAGGAAGGAAAGGAAGGAAAGGAAGGAA
>VZRN01006015.1:1487855-1508918 GCA_013397935.1 Dasyornis broadbenti
GGAAGGAAGGATGGAAGGAAGGAAGGAAGGAAGGTAGGAAGGTCATAGCAGGCTGGGCTTTACAGCAGCACCTGGGTCAGGGCTTTGTCAGCTTTTGCCTCAAGTGGACTCTGAAGAAGATCACACCTTGGGGGTGACCCTGCACAAGTCTCCATCCACAGGAAGTGGGTGATACAGGTGCTGAACTTGGCTCAAACACCAGCAGTGACATTCTTGTAGATTTCAAGGACAGAGGCATCCCTTTTGGAAAGGAAGAATTTGATCTGTCACCAACTTGACATCCAGAGAAAAAACAAACAAACAAACAAAAAAGCAACAAAACAAAACAAACAAAAAACCCCAAATCAAACAAAACAAAAAATCCGCCCACAAACAAAAAAAGCCAAACAAACAAAAAACCCCAATTTTTTTTCAAGTTAAATTAAACCTTTTGGTCCATGGACAAATGCCCTTTTTAGCCTTCTGGGAGAAAAATGTGAAAGCTCAGTCCCTGCATGTCTGAGCTATATTGGATAAAATACAGTTCAAAGCCCAGATCATATGGCAGGCTGTGCTAACAGAGACAGCACTGGCTGGTTTCATGCTTTAGTAATTATATAAATATTTTGAATTAATTTAATTAGTGTAGTGAAATTACCTATACGGTCTGAATAATACAGTGATGTAACACAATCACAAGATGAAATGTCCTAAGGCAAATGAACTCATATTCAGCCAACTATAGGAGATCTTCTGAGTAATTAGGTGGTATCACTGGCATATGGTTCTTGTTTCGGGAGCTCGCTCAGAGCTGCAGATTTCAGCATTCCAAGTTTGCAGACCAGCTACTGCATGGGATGGAGTCAGCCTCCAAAGGCAATCTGGCCAGGAGGAACAAGCTAGGTCTGTGGGGTGTCTGTGTCAGTGGATGAAAAGCATGACTGAAAACCCTTTTCACCCAAAGAAGTGAAAAGCGGTTTTGAGAGGTGGCTGCAGTGCCATCTTTCAGTATCCCATAATTTCATCCGCATCTGCATTTAAAATCTACTCAGTTCAATCCAACAAGCACTCCAGCAGCTTCTGGGAACAGTGTCTGGAAAGTCTAGAAATAGTAGCTAAAAAACAGAGAGCTGCTTCTACAGGCTTCTCACCTGAAAGCCATTTCCTCTCTTAATATGTCCTTAATTTCCTTAATTTGGAAGGGCTTTCCTTCAAAGATATGTTTTTGGTTAAATACCCTACCAAACTAAAAGCAAAACAGAATCATAGAGTTCATAGAATCACTAATCATTGAATCATATGATGATTTGGGCTAGAAAGAACCTTAAAGATACCTTGTTCCAATCCCCCTGCCATGGGCAGAGGCACCTCTCACCACACCAGGTTGCTCAGAGCTCTATCCAACCTGGCCCTGAATGTTTCAAGGGATGGGGAGTCTGCAGCTTCTCTGGGCATCCTGTTCCAGTGCCTCACCACCCTCACAGTAAAGAATTTCTTCCTAACATCTAATCTAAGCCTGCACTCTTTCAGTGAGAAGTCATTCCCCCTTGTCCTATTACAGCTCCTGGTGAAGAGTCCTCTCCAGCTTTCCTGTAGACCCCTTTAGATTCTGGAAGGCTGCTATGAGGTCTCCACACAACTTTCTCTTCTCCATGCTGAACAGCCCTGACTTTTTCAGCCTGTTTTCATAGGGCAGTGCATATTAAATATAAATTTGGTAGCATTCAATGCAAATGTGCACAGAGAAGACAGAAGCTACTAGTAAAAGATGATACATGCTGGTGTATTCATCCAAAAAATAGAAACCTGAAGGATCTTTTTGTATTTATTGCTGATTTTTACTGAAATTAAACATTGCACAGTGAGTAGCTCCTTTTCTTTAAGAAAAGTACGTTGCACATGTACTTCAGGGACAGAATGAGACATGACTTTCCCACTCTTAACTTCAAGAAACAGAGAGGATGCCTGAGAGCCATGTTGACGTACCTACAGCTGCAAGCTTGCTTCTAGGAGAAAAAAGTAAAGGCAAGCTGCTCTCACAATGGCCAAGTGGTTTCATAGAGGGGGATTTGGGTTATCTGTGCATCAGGCTTACCTTTAAAAATACTAAAATGAAATGTTGCACTTGAATAGATCAGTCCTTTTTGGCCAGAGTCCCACCTCCTGATATTCTTAGCAGCAGGAAAAAAAAGAAATGGAGCTATACTTGAAATTTTATCATGACTTCTTTTACTTTTAGTAATCATTAGTGATGAAAGGCTGGGGCTATGATACTGATTCTGAGGGTGGAGAAACCTCTTTTACACCAAATGCATTTACCTTCTGGAATTAGCACTGTGTCTTCCAGAAAGTTGTTTTAATTATATTCAGTAGTCTATATCCATCTGTTGGGTTTCAGATCTGCTTTCTAAACTTCAAACTGTCTTAAGTTCCTGGAACAAAGATTTTATAAAACTGGCAGGTAAATGCAGGAAGGAAAAAGCTATCAAACTCTCTTAATTCATACATTTAGATATAATTGGGCCTTCCATGTTACTGGGTCTCAGGCTCCCTCATGGGGGGATGAGGGCCTGTGCCAGGGACAGATGTCCAGCTTGTAGGGTGATGTAAGAGACTGCCCCCAACCACACAGTCACCTGCAAGGCTTGTCATTAAATGCATCATTTAATATGATGGGTTGAGAGCAAGAGGGCTCCAGCTTTCAGAGGCATTGAAGGGAGTTTGCCATTTAGCAGAGGTTCTTTGAAGGTTGATGTGTGCTGAGTAATCCATTTCTCAGCAGCAGCATCCCCTCTGCACTACCTCTTACCCCTCTGGGATCTGAGGCACCAGGCAGAGCTGGATGAGCCAGTCATCAACATCTGGAATGTAAGATCTCAAACACTAAAACTGGAGGGAAATGTGAGATGGAGCTGGGTCTTGTCATGGAAATTTGTGGAAGCCTTACACAAACTGCATGATCCTTGACATGATACTCAAAGACTGTACTAATGCCTTAGGATCCTTGAGTTCGGATGTGTCTAGAATTTCAGAAATGTTTTATATCCTTCTGCCATCATTGTTTCAGCACAGCTCTGGCTGAAGCATAGCTTTATGTCTAAGGCCATCTACTTGCTGTGGTCCCACCCACATGAGTTGCCACCACTGGCTGATAAATCAGTCTATTCCTACATTCTCCAAAAGACATTTCAAACAGTCAGTGTGGCAATTCTTTTGTTCCTATTTTCCTAGAAATAATGTTAGCTGCATTTATGACTCGTTCATTGAATATGTCTCCCTGACACTCATGAAGTCTTGAACTCTGATATCTCATGTCTAGGTTTAAGCTGTCACTAACATACTTATTTTCATTTAGAAAAGACAAACTAGTGGGGCCTAGAGTCTTAAAAGTCATTGTAGGGTACGTCCAGATTTAACATGCTTTATGTCCCCTGTCCCTCCAAATGTCAATATCCAATGTTATGAACTCTGCTACTTCCATTTATTCACTATGTTTCAAAACAAGCAAACCAAAGCAATCTTCATTTCTCTTCCATCAAGTAAAAATACATTGAAAATTAACTGTGTAAAAGTATTTTGATTAATTCAGGAAAATGTTTTGATTTGTTTTGATAATAGAACTAAATGAAACTGATAATTTCTATATATCCTCACTGTCTTTTCATGCCCTAGTTTACTTTTCTGTAGCTGAGCCCACCTTGAGCTCTTGTTACACAAGGAAACGTTGCAGGCTGTTAGGTAGTGAGATGGCAGTGGGATTGACCCAGGACGCAGATGACCCCATATTATCAGAGTTTCTACAGGTTGTTTTGCCTCTCCCTTGAAGAAAGCTCCATTTAGAGCCAAAGTGGAACAGTTTAGAGACATTCCAGGAATGACAGCCCCTGAAAAGCCAAAGCAGATAAACTGGCTGTATTGAGATGGGATCATTTCAGGAAACTTCAGAAAGCAGAGAGAGCTCAAAATCTTGCCTACTCTGGGTGTCTGCCACAGAGAAAAGAACACTAAGGCTTCAGTGGTGTACATAAGGCAACCACATCCAGGTCCCAGAGAACTCACACACGACTGGGAAGATGACGGCACTGAACACAGACTTGGGGCATGGGAAGATGTCACCCAAGAGGAGAAACCTTCCAGCCAAAAGAACAGGAACTAATGGTTCCTGGAGCTACAGGAGAAATTAAGAACTCCTGAAGCACCTGGTGTGTCAACCTGGAAGCGCTGCACAGGCACCTTGTCAGAAGGAAGAAGCATTCCCTGAGCCAAGGGCATGTAAGGAAGCCAAAGGGGCAGAGTGTGCCAAAGGGGCAGTGAGAGAGCACAAAACCTGCACACAGCTAGCTGTACACAGCAACCTGCTGGTGAGGTTTCCTTCAGAGATGAGGGGGAGTGGGTGCAAGGACAGCTTTCCAGAAGTATAGGAGACTACACTTGCTTCTTAGTAAATGATAGCACAGCTAAAATAAAATACACTAAAAAATGTTCCAATAGAAGAGCAACGTCTGAGTCTCCCTGTCTGAACCCATCTGCCTGCCAAAAGACTAGGAATTCTACTGCAACTTCTAATCAGCTTAAAGAGAAAGTTCATTATAAACTCTTCCTATATAAAATAAGCATAATATTTTTTTCCAGCCCACGTAAGCAGAAATTCATTTATTTTCACTTATTTCTTGTTTTAAGCAAATATTTTTGCTTTAGATGATTCCAGGCATCACATGCATTTTTAAATTAACATTAAAATCCTGCTTTTGTAAAGCTTTATAGCCTAGATGCAGTTTTATTAGACTATACTGAACATGGTTTACTAACCAAATCCTTTTTTTAATGTAAGTCTTGCAGCAGAAAGGGAGTTTAAAAAAACCCAACAGTATAGTAATTACAAAGGTCTCTTCTTAGCAATATCCCTATGATTTAATGCTTGAAAACTTAATTCTTCAATTCCCAGTTGGGATAGCATTCTTTATAGAAAACAAATAAATATTTAAATCTCTCCCCATCTGTTCTCTATCAGCACTTCATAAAGTAAGTAATATTAAAAAAAAAGGGGACTTACTTCTCTGAGTCTGAGAGTTGCCTAAGGCTTTGAAGCAGTGTCAGCTGGATGAAGCAAGTTCCAAAAGGGAGGTGGAAAAAAATGCCCCTGCAAATTGTCCCACTTGTTACACTACCAAATACGTACCTCACAGTTCCTTGTCACTCTCCCATTAAGTCAACAAAGATGTAGGAAGTCAGTTAATCATTAACATTTTATAAAATTATGAAAGCTTTGCCATATGCCATTTATTGGAATTGCTTTAAAACACTTACCAAAGCATATAGATAACTCCCATGTAAAATACAGTTTTCTGTAAGATACAGATCTTTCAGAAAATCTACCTTTTTGATTATGTGATTTTCCAGCTTGAGACCACCATGACGCCCCAGTCTGACAGCCTGAAGGACACAGAATTCTCATCTGAAAGAGAACAAAGTAACTTCATAGTCCTTTCTTCTTTGCTAGATTCTTCTTCCTGTATTTATGCAACTTAAATTAGTGCAGCTCTGTGGTGGGAAGAAATAGAGGGGAGAAGGAGGAGTTTTTCCAAGGAGTAGATTCAAACTGAACTGCTCTCTTGATGGACTCTGGTTGGCAGCACCCATACTTCAGTACAAATAGTACTTTGCTTGCTATCTCAGATGCTTAAAAAAACACACACATTTTTTAAAATTATGTTTGCCTTGCTTCATGGTTTTCCCATGAATGTAAACAATGGCCCTTACAAATTGGAAGAATATTATTAACTCCTTTCTAGTTTCTCCTCCTTGAACCCTGTTCTAAACCCTGATAAACTCCAAATGATGCACTGGCTCAGCTGGTTACAGAGCAGTGCTAACAAAACCAACACTGTGGGTTCGTCCTCTGTATGGGACATTCACTTAAGAGTTGGACTCGATGGTCCTTGTGGATCCCTTCCAACTCAGAATATTCTGTGATTCTGTGGCATTTCAAAGCCTGGTGTTAAAACACAAGTCAGTCTATTTCATAGAAATATGCTGAAATGGGGAAGCCTCGCTGAAAACTTCTTATCACTGTAACATACACAATGGCTGGTCATTGCCATCACTAAAGAAGGCTGAAAAATGTCATTAATTCATATTCTCCTGTTTAATCCTCTCCTGCTGTATCTTCCAGCCAATGCTGGTTCACTGGTTCATTGTGCAGGTAATGCAGCCTGGCCATGACAACAGAGTCATCTTCTCCTGCAGCTCACCAAGCCTGGGATCTCCTCCCTGGCTGCTCACAGCTGGATGGGGTTGGTTTGGTGCACAGCAAGCTCAGCTGCTCAGGCTCTGCTGTTGCATGACAAGAAGCCCAACACACACATACCCATACACACACACACACCCCCTGGTGGCCTGCTGTCATCTGCCAGACTCCAGGATGGCCTCCAGACATCCTGACAGGGCTGCTGATTCACAAGGACAGCATCCCTGGGCAGTAGGCAGCTGGCAGATAGATTCCTTTTCTTGCATTTAGTAACTGTGAGACAAAATTTGCAGGCAAAACCATTGCTGATTATACACATGAGGCTGCTGCATACCCCTATTTGTCTCACCCTGCGATAGAGGGGCAATCCCCTACACCACTCCCAGAACAACAATTCTTTGCTCACCAAATTCTCTATCTCTGGCCTATTTCTTCTCCGTCATAACCCTCTCCCACAAAAAAAACCCCCAAAAAACATCAACCCCGAAAAAACCAACACAACAAAACCAAACCCACTGTGACGTTTTAGAGATTAAACTGTACTGAAAAATAATGATTTCAATATATTTGTCAACAACCATCAGTACAGTGAAGTTAAATTCAACTGGAAATCTACTGTGCTCAATCTGTGATAACAACCAGCTGCATAAGCATCATTACATTAGTGAGAAATACAATACACACAAAATTAAATGGAAGAAGATAGGAAGCAAATGACAGTATTAAGTGGTTTTATTTCTCAGTGTATGATTATGAGTTCTATAAACATATTCCTTTTTAGTGTAATAGTGACTAATTACTAGGAAGCAGATAGAAATTAACTAAGTTTCTGACTACTTTATTTAAAGGAACACATTTTAAATGTAAGACTTTGTTGTTCCTTGAATGCCAATGGTTAATACTTTTTGAGGCAGAAAACATTTGCTTTCTTCCTCCTATGGCCATGGCCCAAAGCACATTGAAATCAGTGGAAATAGTTCTGCTGACTTCAAAGACCTTTAGATCAAGCCCGGTCCTTTCTGTGGTTTACAATTTCATTGTTCAATACCACAGAACAGGAAATACTTGTTCCAAGTTATTTTTCCTTTTATTTGCTACTCATTGAAAAACCAGCCTGAAAGCAAGACACTGTGCAAGATACATTGCCCAGCAAGTGGTACCACATAGGCAGCTGAGAGAGCCCATAAACATCTTGGAGGCTCAGGTACTGTCTCACTTTTTGTTTCTGAGACAAAGGTTTCTTCTTCCAGGAAGCACAGCAGCCTCGCTGCAGCAGCTTGACAGTCTGTAATCAGGAGACTGGGGATTAGAGTTGTTGCATCCTCCCTCTTGGTCACTCCCTGCTTGTCCTTAGCATATCATGAGACCAACAATTCTCCAAATCTGACACTGAACCTGAGTGTGGGCCTCTAAAACCACAGCTTGAAGCTAAGAAAAATGTTTACATAAACACCTTTCCTAACTGTTTATAGCCAAACCAAGTTGTCCTTTAAAACCTGGGAAATTCGGAGATGAGACAAACACCTCTACCAAACTCAACAGATTTCTCATCATGAAGTGCTTCACAGTCCAGCAGCAGTTGACCTTCTGCCTGTTCTGCCCAGGCCTCTTCAAACACAGATCACAAATACATTGTCAACAGTACAGTAAATGACATTGGAATGCAGCAACACTTAAAAGATGAGGATGTGTTTTCAGAGAGTGCGCAATAACCTCACCACAACTGATACCTCACTGTTGAGGCAAATCCCATAAAGACCCCACTGGACTCTGCAAAGATAAACTCCACAGCTGTTGCAATAACAAACACCCCAAAACCAGATGGGCTTTTGAAAGGGTTAAACTCCCCTGCACTTCACTGCACGTGCCTTGGGAAGCGGGAAGAACACCTTCAGGAGAGGGGCTTGGGAGCCCTTCATGTGGGATAGCTCTGTGTTTCTCTGCAGATGGAACTGGTCAGAGCTGGTAGGAAGAATGAGCTATGGGAGACTCCTTCCTGTGCCCCTAAACACGACCCTGGGGCAGGGCTGCTCTTGTCATAGCAGGGCAGAGGGCTCACTTGTTTAACAGCTTGACTTTGGCTTTTAGAGTGGTTTTCACTGTCCATCCTGCCAAGTCTGGTCAAGATTGGGAGCCTGCAGAAGCCAGGCTGCCCAAGGCTTGCTGCTGAAGAGGAACCCACTGCCAGCGTCAAGGGACTCCACAGGGAAGCACTACACATTATTATATACTCAACTCAATCCCAAACTACACTGACCCTGTTTATAGCTGCCAGCAGGTGCTGCTCCTTTCTGTGGTTAATCCCATCAGCTGGGAAATTTTCTGGCTCTAGAGAACTTGCTAATAGGTTTGTTGTGATTATGTCATTGTCTTTTGGGTGGCCTTGAATTCTCTTCTGTTTTGTGAAGTTCCAAATAAATGTCCATAATGCTCAGTCCCTACCATCCTCCATGTTAATTCCACTTGTCCAGTGCAGGTGGGATTGAAACACATATTTTAGCCTAAATTACAGTGGACTCTGACATTATATGAGATGGATTATATGTTTTTCCTCCCAGCAAGAGAGACAGTGTTCAATGTCCAATTTAGATATTACAAGCTAGGGAGTCTGTACTTCACACATGTCTAGACTTGCATCCTTTCAATCTTTTACAGCACTAATATCCCTAACAATAGTCAAATACCTTTTAGTGCTTCTTCTATCCAAACTATGCTAGAGACCTTCTGTTGAGCATCTACACCACTAGTAGTGTCCTCAGAGTCCCTGCATCTTTTTTTTTTTTTGTCCTTAACTTTCCTGGATTGCCTTATAACTGAGCCAGAAGACTCACAGAAACTTCCTACAAAGAATCTGACCCTTTTACTGTCGGTCAATTAAAAACCAGGCGAAATGGGAACACAAAAAGCACAGCTGCCCAGACTATCTCCAGCACAGGGTGTTTAGACTTTCTCTTCAGAGACTAGCAACAGTAGATCCTTTGGAATGGGCTCACTATTCGTTTTTAAAGCAAAATAGAGATGACTATTACAGACTCAAGAATGTTAAGAGGAATGATTTCACTGTGATTATGACTTAACAAGGGGCTGATTTAAAATGAATAAAATTTGTCTTTCGCTCAGCAAGAAATTGATGTTTTTTCCCGCAGATGCAGAACACGAAAGCTGGCATGCATGAAATGAAGGCTGCTAAAATTAGATGCACTCCTGTGGTTTGGGTAGGCTCCTGGTTATTCCCAGATATCCAAAAGTAGGTCACTCAAAGCTTAACAAAGACATTTCCCTCAGACTTGACATTTTAGAGCCAGTGGGAAAGACCACCTGATGGGAGAATGTTATCAACATGTCACACTGGGGTTTCACTCCAACTTGGCAGCATTTCTGAGAGAGTTGGAGTGCTACACCACCAGGCTTTTGTCACTCCGCTGGAGCTGCTTTAACAGCTTGTTCTTATCAGCTGTTAGAAGCCACAAGGAAATCAAATACCAATGAATTTTCATTAAAGGGAATGAAAGTAAGAGATCAATAGAAACCTTTAGCTGGTAACAGAGTGTGGGGGTTTAACAGCTTTACTGCCCTGCACAAATGATGGGGCAGTATTAAAGTACTAGTTTAGGAGAACCATATGAATAACTGGTTGCTCATTAGCTGATCTTGGCCATGATCTGAGGTAGATGATCTTTAGGATTTTTACTGACACCCTAAAAAGGTTTCTGTGCCTTTGCCCTACTTCCTGGCTACCGTGATAGCTGAACAATGACTGTGGTCTTTCATCTGACCAGTACCCTATTTAGATTAATGAAGGAGGAGCTAGATAGAAATATTCTGGTCACCCAGAACACAAGTAAAGTTGGATACTGCGGAAAGCAAAACAGACTTCTTATGAAAACCCTAACAGCTACAAGCTGGATGCCAGTGGAGAGCAGAAGGATGCAGTTCCATAAAGAGCTCCAGACAGGGAAAATTCCTTAAATACATGAATCGAAGCTGCTTTTCAAAAGCATTTCATTCCAGCAACTCCAGCTCAAAGGCAGGACAGCTCTACTTTTTATCCTTGTGCTGGTCTGTCATTTACTTGGGCAGCAGGGTAAAGAAGTGTCAAACTGTCCCTGCTTTCCCTCAAAGCACTCCATAGCCAGCTTACAAGTTACAAGGCAAAGGAGATGAAAGGTCATCAATGCTCCAGCACATGCTGGAGCTTAGGACAGTTTCAAAATGTGGGGAAAACCACCTGGAAGGTGCTGATGAAGAGGCTTTTATGGACAGCTAAACTGGTCAGCACAGGAACACTGGTAGGAGACTCAGAACACAGGAGAAAAAAACAAAAGCAAACATGGTAACTAAGTGAACCAGTAAAAGGAGAAGAGTTTGTGGCAGTTCCTATAGATCCATGTGTGGAGAGGGTCTGTAATGGAAGAAAAAAAAATTGTCTGAGCCGTGCTGCCTAGAGTGTTCAAGCCCTATTTGCAAGCCAAGGGCTTGCAAACTCCCACCTATTTTCCTGACCTGTCAGCTCCAAAAGCCATGTTATAATTCCTGCTGCTCTTTTAAGACCCCAGTTATAAAAGTGTAGGCAATCTAATTATTTACCAAAGCAGTCACACCTTGGTAAGTGACCATGTAATGTTAGAACAGCAAACACAAAAAGTGGATTTATAGTGACCATAAAATTTTCGTTCCCAGTTTCCTGACTTCCAGAGACTTTATGGCCAACTTTCACACTGCACTTTCCCCGTCATTCATGACAACAGTACTGCACTGTTGACACCCTTGAGCATTTGTACCTAATTTTTATTTTCATGTATCTGTCTTGCACTCGCTGGCTCTTGTCACGGCTTTCTCTGCTAAAATGTGCCTCATGCTGTATGTGATGCTCAATAGCACACATAGAGCAACTTTTAAATCCCAATTTTGGTTAGTGAGTGCTCTTTGGTTGTGTTATGACATACTGTCTCTACTCTCTAATAATTTACGTGAGTCTCTTCTCTCATTTGCCTGTCCTTTGCATTGGATATAGATAGTGGGATTAGACACAATACTTTAGGAAGTTTACGAAGTTTTCAGCAACATTGTATCACAAGTTATTACTTTCCCTGTGTCCCTCTGTTTCAGTCTTTTTCCTAGAGCATAGAGCCCACGTGAGCTGTTCATTCACTGTGATCCCACGCAGTTTTTGAAGCCTAGTCTGTATGTCCTCACCCTGTCCGTGTGATCTCCATCATTTGCTCCTTGATTAATCGCTTTGCATGTCACCATATAAAATGATAATTTGTTTGAACACACCCAGACTACCGATTTTTCTCTATGCAACTTTCCTCTGCATTGTTTGCCATATATGTGGCAAATGGTGACCATTATCATTGGGCTTCTGTTGTAATCATCTCTTACTGGAGTGGTGGAACTGCCCATTGCAAAACAATGCTCGTCTAAATAACTCCACCTTTGCAAAACCAGTGTGACAATGAAGTTTACTCACCTAGGTTTTTTCCTTCCCTATTGTGTAAATATAGGAAGAAAAGCCTTTTTTAAAAAAATTTTGACCTCTAATTGTATACAAATACACAGAGGATTTGGAGAACAGAGACTTGTAAGAATCCCTAGATCTGAAATGCCAGAGACGTATCTTCTGTATTACAATCAAAAATATTCAGCATGTGCAGGCATTTGACAAATGGAGCTGCAATTAATGCTGCATACAACACCGCAGCTTTTGGAATTTAATGCTGAGTTAGAGACCCAAGGCGTGGATTAATCCCACTTCTGATTTCAATGTCTAAATTAGCTTTGTCTGCCAAGGGAAGAAGGAGATGAGGAAGGGTAAGGTATTTAGGTTGAACCAAGCTCTTTCAGAAACCTTATCTCAGCTTGGCTATAGAGGTGATCAAGGCCAATTAGGCTCCTTATATAGGCCACTAGCTATATATCTAAACTGCAATCCAGTTCTAGCCCAACATACATGCTGAGGAGTTGGACTCCAGTATCAGTGTCTGAACCCAGGCACCTCAGACTAGGAAAAAACCAGGACAGAAGTGGACCTGCCGTTGTATCCTCAACAGCCTTTGGCACTTACACTGCAATTATACAGCACTTTATGCTTGGATTCAGAGCCTGATGTTGTATCCTGCATCTGGAGATGGACAAAAAGCTGGATGTGAGCCAGAAGAGTGGGCCTGCAGGTGGAAAAGCCAAATGTATGCCTGGGCTGCATCAAAAGCAGCACAGCCAGGGAGGTGATTGTGGCTGGAGTGCCGCATACAGCTCTGGGGTCCCCAGCACAAAAGAGATCTGGACCTCTTAAAGCAAGTCCAGAGGATGATGACCAGAAAGCTGGAGCCCCTCTCCTATGATAACTAACAGAGAGTTGGGGCTGTTCAGCCTGGAGGAGAGGAGGCTCCAGGGAGACCTTAGTACCTAAACAGGGCCTACGAGAGAGCTGGAGAGAGAATTCTTACAAAGGCATCCAGTGACAGGACAAGGCTTTAAACTGAAAGAAGGTGGATTTTGATTAGGCATTACAACCAGATTCTCCACTGTGAGGGGGGTGAAGCACTGAGAGAGGTTGCCTCAGGAGGCTGTGGATGCCCCATCCCTGGAAATGATCAAGGACAGGTTGGATGAGGGCTTAAACAACCTGGTTCAGTGGAAGGTGTCCCTGTCTATGGCAGGGAGTCAGAACTAGAAAATTTTTCATGTCCCTTCCAACCCAGGTCATTGTATGATCTGGTAGGGCACTGGGGCACATTCTGGTCACATTTCTCCATGGAGTATTTCTGCATTTGAACTCACTGATGGCTTACCATGAACTATGTAAAAAAAGTACTGGGAACAGAAACCCAAGACCCTCTACTCCTTATTGATGGCAAAGGTGAATATTTAGATTTTCAGCTTACTGCTGTCTAAATCATGCTTTCCAGGCAGCACATGATAGTTGTGACAACCATGACAACCCAGCTTAAACAGGAATTGGGTATTGCTCTGCCATCAACCAGAAGCCTGGTATTAAATTGAGCTCTGAAGAGGTGGCAATTAGGGAAGCAAAACTGCAGAGAACAAGCCAGGTCACTCATTCTGTAAATGTGTGTTGTGCTGTAAACACCCTCATCTCCCAGCCTGTGTGACTTCACTACCTCAGCATGTCCAGCTAGCTGGGCTGTTTAGGGAATTTAGGATGACCACAGAGAAACAATGACTTATTCCTTGAAGGGCAACTTCCTCAATGCTCCGCAGTGCCAGAGAGCTGTTCCAGTGTCTCCTGAGCCAAGAAAGGGGAGTCACTGAATGCACAGAACATGATGGTCTTATACAGTGAGATCTGAGATTCTGAAATTCCAATTTTTTCCCCATAACTTTAGTTTTCAAAGATGCTTTAAGGTATTTTTACACTATTGTAATTAAAAAGCCTACCCTAGCAAACAGAGACAGAACACTTCTGCTGTCACGTAGAGAGAAAGAAAAACAGGAAATTTGCAGTCCTGAAGCACTTTACCACTGGTTTAGTTTTTCTTCCTTCAGGGCACTGATCCTTCCAGGTTTTCTTGGTTTTTACTTCCTTGTGATATATATCACCCCATTAATAAGGGAATGACTATTCCACCCCTTTCTAGTCAGTGTTGGCCACTTCCATCATCACAGCTTGTTTTTCCCATTTTATCTCTGGAGGAACCATACCTGCGTGAGAAAGCTGTTGAAGCTGCAACTCCTGGGAGTGGCTATGAATAGTATTCACAGGACTCATGCCTTTCATATTTAGATACTGAGATAATCTTATCTTCCTTCCATTGCTTATTATTTAGCCTGCAACCGCTCATTGCATTCATATTTCTCCGAGGCTTTTAGAAAAGACACAAGTGTAATTTACCAGTAACAAACACTATGAAGAACAGACAGCTGGGAAGTGAAATAGGTGTTGAAACTAAATGCTTGAAATAATCCTTACCATGAAGATTTTGTTGATTCCTCTCAGGCTTTTGGACTTCACAACTCCACCAAAACAATGTTTTGGTAAAACTCTTGCAAGCAAACATCCATTACCTGGTTTCTAGAATATGTTCTCTACACCAGCAACTGCTGCTGTCACAGGAACAGTAGCAAAGCAACAACTCTTGGCAATGTGTGTCAGACTACAGCTTCCTCAGGACCAACAGTGGCTCATCTTACAGAACTTGCTTGGAATGAATAGTTTGGTTAACACTGTTGTGCCTTGGTATGCACTTATGAAAAGCCTTTCTTTCACTAATTCCATTAACATATAGAACACAGACCTAAAATTCTTGACTGGGACACACAGCATGCAGGCTTTTTAGATGGCATTTTTCTGGAGATTTTATGTTACTGAAAGTAAGTATGATTATTCTGTATCTTCCACCACCCTGGACATCTTCAGCTTCAGAGTCACAAATCCATTTGCTTTAATTAAAACCTCTCATGTGTTAAGACAGGCAATCATGAACAGCAAATAAGAGTATTCCAATAAAAGATGAAATGCATTGGGAATCTGGTTGTTCTCTAGTGGCACTATTGTAGGTTAACAAATGACACCTAGAGAGGAAGAGATACACAGAATTCCTCATTCTGCTTCACTCCAGAAGAGGGGCCAGAAATCACCGCAGATATTCTTGGTATCCCACCCATGGCAGCAGCCAGCACAATGTAATCAGAAGCAGCAGCAGGTTATGACAGTTAGTGGATACATTTCTTGTTAACTTTACCAGGAAGCACTTTGTTGCATGGAGGTGAATTAAGAGGAGGGGAGAGCACAGACTCCGCTGACATGGACACGTTTGGCAATAGTGGAAGGCACATCCTAGTCACAAGGCTATCTCCCACTGCAAAACTTAGAAGACACTTCCAAGACAGATATCCAATCATCTAAAAATGAAGCCATTGTGAAAATATCTAACATAGGAAAAAAATAGCATTTTACTAGTCTTATGCTCAGGAAAGGCTTATCTGCTGTGACTAAAATAAAACTTGGCCTAAGATACACAACAGCCCACTGGCCCACGTGGCCAAGAAAAAGGTGTTTAATGTAGCCCGTCTTGAGGAGATACTTGCTCTGCTTGTAGATCTGCAGCAGTAGACTGAGTGAGAATTACCTTCTGCTACTGAACTGCACCCAATTAGTTTCAATTCAAATTTTCTTTTGGAATGCAGTAAGTTAAAATACTTCAAACGGAACAACTTTATTCATAGAAACATTACTAAAACAACAGGTAGGAAGAATGAAACCCAAGATTTCAGAAGTCAGTTGCTAATTCACATGGGTTACCCATCTTTCAGCTGTGGATCATTATAATTAATTAAGTTGCAGACTGGGACTGTGGTAAGTAAATGTGATGATCAATTTACCACTGCTGACAACTGACAATATATAATCCAGTTTAAAGATGTAAATATTAATTTTCATAATACTCTGTGGGCATGATCTGCTCAAGTATATAAAAAAACCAATTTATGCTCTACAAAAACCTGCACAACTGAGAAGCCCTTAATTAGAATAAGCCTTTGAACTTCCACAATAAATGACTGGACACCACTAAAACAGGAGGTGCTTTCTACTGCAGATCATAACCTTGCTAGAGCTACTGGATTGCCAACAGGTTACCTCAGCTGCAAAAACAGACAATTAAGTACACCAAAATTAGTCACTAGAACTTGATCAGGAAAGAACATTATGAAACAGTAACTCCTTTGAAACCAGGCTCAAATATCCCACAAGAGAAAATAAAGAGCTGAATTTCAGTTTAAAGAAAAGTGGTTTTTTAAAAAATTCAAATAGTACACAAAAACTAGACTGTTATTTCTCTGGAGCTGCCATCCTGGATTATACGTAGTGCTCATGAAAACAAGAAAAAACAGGTGGGTCCACTTACAGAGAGGGAGAACGGTGAAAAGTTTAGAAAAATCATACAATACCCAAGTATTTTTCTCTCTCTAACTCCCTTTCCCCGGATTTTATAAAGACCTTCACAGACAATTTCCAGGATCAAGCTATGGTTGTGTGATCACCTCTACTACAAACACTTGCCAGTGTTTCCCAATAAGGCAGAAGATTCTGCAGGTATCTGAGAACCCCCATTAAACTGAAGTTTCTGTGAAAGTCTGTTAGAAGTCGAGAGTTCACAAGTGGTCTGTTCTTTCAAAAAATCTTGTGCACCACTGATTTTAGAAATTTCCATATGAAGTATCCCTTCTAAACGTGAGCCGAAGCAGAAACAATGGAATTGGCCAAGCAGGAAAGTCTCAACTGCTCTCCTGGTATGCACTCCGTAAGTGATGAGAGACCCATTTATTTTATCGACCTCATAACACACTTTACCTTTCTGCCATCTGATATTCACACTCTTAAAATACTAAATCAACACAAAGATATTTCTGGTGTGTACTTACACTGGGAACTTGAGAATGATCGATTACTCATCACATTAAATAAGCTGTGCAAAGACAGCCAGCTACTTCAGACCACAAGATAACTGGCCTGGCCTTTAAAAGCTCAGAGCTCTGGTTGATGGGCACCACAAGATGGCCAACACTGCAAAGCAAAGCAGTAGTTTTTGACATTAAAACTGCACACTAAAACTAACGCTACATTGAAATATACAGTTTATTTTCTCAAAGTCAAGCAATACCATTTGTCAGTAGGTACACATTAAGTGTCAGGCAGGAAAACTGTACATTTTCACTCTGGGTTGCAGGATCCAAACAGTTGGAGAAGCATTGTGGAAATCTTTCACTATACAAAGAGATCTAGAAATGAGAACAACAAAGGATGAAGAAACAGCCATCCCCAGGATGCCAAAGGCAAAACATTAGCACCAGATTTTTTCAAAAAGCAACAGTACAGCTATTTACAGATTTACATATAACATTGGGAGGCCACCATCTTCACGTTTCCAGGGTAGTGATTTTCAACAGTTTTGAAAAAGGAAAGGAGATAATGTCTATGCAACTGTTCTGTGAAAAGGATAATAGATATAGCTTTCACAATATTGCTACCTTTTATCAGAGATCTAAATCAAAGTACTGTATACAAACACATTGTAATTATATTATTATTCACATTTCACATACACATTTCAGAGTAACCACAATATGTAAAATTTTTAAAATGCCACAGATAAAACAATGCACACTTTTCTCCAAGCTAAAAGACAAGCATAATTTATGTTTAGTTCTGGGTTTGTTATGGTTAAGGGATAAGTTTAAGAACAAAGGGACCACTTGTCCTAGTAACATAGCAGCAAATAACTGTGAGATGCCAGAAGACTACATTTCTGAACTAGGAGGGAGAAACTAAAGTCAGCTGTAGGTCTTGTAAAATGATAGCTCCATTTGACCTCAACTGATACACATCAACATAATTTCATTAAAGATTTGGTCCAGGTACACAAAGTAGTGCATGATAAGGGTGTGTGCGGGGGCAACAGTCCTTTTAATGTTTGCATTTGTCTGTAAAGGAACTGGTTCCAGAGGATTTTTGCTCCCCAGTTCCCCAACTCACAAGGAGTTCATTGATCAGTGCACCTCTCCAGTTGTCTCCCCACAAAAGACAGGATTCAGGTAAGAAGGACAGAAAAACTCTTGTGAATGCTGCCATACTGCAGGAGTAGTGGGATGAATTCTTTGCTCTCTTTTCAACAACTGATTATTTGTATTTTCAACCTGCTTAGCTACAGACTAGCATTCACATCAGCCTTGAAAATGGCTTCTGGCTGGGGAGCCTATATGTCTGAGGAGAGATAAATGTTTTCCTTTCTACAATGGAAATGGCATATACACAAAGTCTTCCAAGATTTTCCTTGCCTGCAAAACTGTATCTTAACATAGAACCTGACACTTAGACACTACAGAATTTCACTGCAGGTATCTAAGCAAGTCAGCATAACCCATTACTGCACTGAAACATGAGTTAGCACTGCTTTTTAGAGCTACTGGAAATTATCTAAGTCAGTGGCAGTATTAGGAGAACACAAGCAGTGATCTGATACTGTGAACTAACATCCTCTCCTTTATCACTGTTCAATGGAAAAAACAAGCAAACAGCCCCACTTAAGTTCACAGTTACGAAGCAGAGTTGCTCCAAGTAATGCACACTATTTACATGGCAAAAGTGTTCATATTGCATTTGGTAGTCTGAGAAAAGAGGAATGAACAGCATTATGTAGGTCAGCTTCAGTATAACTTAACTGTCTATATAAAACCAATGTTGAGCAATCAGAAGGAAAACAAAAGCAGTGTCCTTAACCTACATTTATTTCCATGAAGTGTAGTGGGTTTGAGACAACAAGAACAAAAGCATGCATAAAAAAGCACAAAAAAGCAAACAAGCCTTCTAAATAATTTAGACGAAAAATGTTTTGAATAAAATCAGCACAGTACTTCCAGCCTGTTTCTTAAATCAAGTAGAACTTGGTAAAGAAAATCACTTGCATTGCATTAGGAGGGTGTACAAGTATGTCTTGCAAAATAATTTAAAAAAGATCTTCAGCAAGGTAGGCATTAGGTGATTTGCAAGCTGGCTACGAAGCATTTAACTGAGACTGATTTTGAAGTTGTGTTCTGCAAGGGGAAAGTGCCATCCTATATACAATATTACAAAAAAAGGTGTCTGATGCCACAGGATCAGAGTGACACTACATTTCAGCAATCTGAATATATTAGCTATAAGATGCACGCTTCCCCTATTTAACGTGTCTTTAAAAAAACATAAACCCCCACTAAATTTAGAGCTTCTAAATGTGTGTGCATTCATGAATTGCTGTAGGGTTTCCCAGCAGACTGTGCAGCATCTGAACATAAAGGAAGTATACAACCTATTCTAAAAACCATTTTTTGCATGTACAACTGCCACAGACTTTGAAAATACTGAGAAGAAAGGTTGAGTCTGTCCTTTTCTGTGGAGCCTTCTGCAAGTTAAGCAATGAGGAAGAGCTGTAGAGTACAGCAATAAAAATATGTTCTAAAAAATTAAATACATCATTCAAAAAAATGAAAGAGAGCATTATTGCTGTTATGAGAGCTATTTTTCTCTTGTGCACTTATTTCTCTATCAGACACTCAGGCAAGCCAAGATACTCATTTGTATACTTGGAAACTCCCCTATCCCTTCTTTCTTTCCCATTTTTCCCATCGTTGGTCAGACTCAGTGCCGTCATTTGAGCCTCTCAGGTTGGAGGCTGTCAGTCAGACACTTCAGCTGCTCCTCCCCCAGCTTGATCTTGTCCTCAAGCTCTCGCTGCTCAATGATGAGGGCCGACTTCATTTTCACAAAGTGCTCATAGTCTGCTAAGTTCTCCTCACTCAAGTAGTTCGCCAAAATGTCGAAGACAATGCGCTCTCGACGATCCAGGTTTTCCTTCAGCTCCTTTGCATCCTCGTGTTGCTGGGTCAGCAGCTTTTGCTTATCTACCAATGTCCGCTTAGGAGAAAAGAAAAACAGTTAAAAAGTCACTGAGTTCACTAGGTTAGGACAAGAGCTGCACTGTTTAAATCTCAAGTCTGTTTCATCTACAAAGACTTCCCTGAATATTTAGAAAGGTGGAAAAAGAACACTCCTTAAAATTTAATCTAATAAAATGCATTAACAAACTCATAAAAAACTCAATAAATCAATGAAAGATGCACCATTACCTTCTATTTGCCTCAAAAGCATTAGTTCAATGACTCCTTTACTATTTAATAGTTCTAAATAGCTGTATACAATACAGTTGCCTTTGAAAAACAGTTCTTCAATTTAAGACTTCACCCAGCAATGTCTTACATCTTCCATACACATCACTGGCACAGTTGTGGTTACAGAACCCAGAAGCAGACCAATTTATGGAGCAATTTGTTCTTACATAGCTCCTGACACTGTGTATTTAGCAATTCTGCTGCATCCACAAGTGTTCCCTGTGAGATCTGAAGTCCTGTGGTCTTCAGACATGAGAAAGAGCAAAAGCTGAGACAGGAGAACAGAAGGGAAGCAAAAAAAAAAAGCGCATTATTCTCAAAAAGGGTTGTAAACTTTCTGCTTTGTGCCTTCACAAGAGACAAAGTAGGAAAAGGGGAGGTTAAATGGAGGAACACACAAAGAAAGAGGACATAGAGGACAGTAGCTATATCCCATTCACAGAGCTGTGAGAGTGTGGAGGGTGAGGTTCTTCTCCCCCAACATCACCTGTCCACACAGCTGACAGTCTCACCTGAACCGCCCAGCTGCATTCCTTTCACAGTATATGGAGAGAAACAGGAGCACCAGCAATCCGACTATTTCAGATGTCTGCCTACAAGTGATTGCCTTTTTCCACCGACAGAGTATGGCTGGCTTACTCTGACATCAAGAATTCTGTACAGATGTCTGAACTTAATTAAAAAGTGCCCCTAAGAGGTACCAATCCATAACTTCTAGCTTTGCTTCAGAGATGAATTTTCTTTGAGAAGCTGTCTTCAAATAAACCTCAGTCTATTCTAAGAAATGTGTCCATCTTTCTAATTTGCACCTTCTGTTAAATCACACATGCTATTTAATAAGCCTGAAGGATTTACAGAGAAGTGGTTTTGTAGAGTATAGAGCAGTCTTTTCAAGATGGAAGTATGAGACGAAAGAGGCTACAGACCAGTGAGCTTTAATAAACCTAACTGTCGGAGCTGCACATGCATCCTGTCCTGACTCCTTTTCTACAGACGGCCTAAAGCTCAAGAGTGAAATGTTTCCACATTTGTGCTCTCAATGTACTTAAAATACACAGCCGAGATTAACTCGGGATTCAAGACAGCTATGGAAGACAAGTCACAAAAATCACACACTATTAGAAAAAACACTTGAATCTTCCTTTGAGCTTATGCGGGGGGGGGGGGGG
>VZRN01006015.1:1515407-1665454 GCA_013397935.1 Dasyornis broadbenti
AAAAAAAAGAAAGAAAAAACCCAGCACCACACATTTCTGGTTTGCAGAGCAGAGAATGACAAATATAGCAATCATTCCACAGTGAATTGCAATTAAGATCTCATAACAGAACTACCAGTTTCCAGGAATTAAGAAACAGGTTCTGGGCATATGGCCCCTCTAAAATTGCTGAAGTCCTAAGTGTGCTATTAAAATGTTCAGATCCCTAACAAGCCCTTATTAAACTGTTGCCAAATACAGAGAAGCTGGGCCAAGCTGTTTCTTCTGTCCCTTTAATAAAGATGCCTTGACCCACTTACGATGAGCTTTGTATGTCTTCTGACAAGATCCATGATGAAAGCCCATTGAACTGAGTGCTCCATCCTACTCCATGTGGAAGAGGAGGGAGGAAAGCAAGCAGCAGGGTGTGTGTGCTACAACATGTACAGTTACAGAAGAAGATGAGAAGGTTCTGCTAAAAGCTCTTCATGAAAACCTTCCTATCTCATATGATTAGTGGTATCTACAGAAGCTGGGGGAATGGAGTAGTATGAAAAGGGTGAACATGATTTTTCTGGTAAGAAACCAATAGAAGTGAATGGCACTCTTGCTAATAAGTTTCAGTATTTAGTTTGTTGGACAAACAAGAAAGGTTTAATTTTACCTCCTTCCTACACTGTAATTAATGAGAATGAAATTAATTCTAGCAAAAAATCATGAATGTGACAGTCATTTGTGGCACCAGATAAAACCAAACTATATAAAATGAAGTGAAATCCCTAATTTGTCTAAGTAGTACAGCTGTTGGATTCAGCAGCTGCCTAGCGAGAGGGTGAGGGAAGATCTCCTGCTGCAGCCACACCACGCCCCTGGCAGTGCATAGCACATTGAACCATGCGACGCAGAGGCAGCAGAGGGAGGCTGAAACAAAACAGAACAGAAAACACAACAGCCCCCTCAAATGCAGTGCCAGACACTCCTGCACTCAATCAGAGGTGGAAATTTCGCATTCTTAGCGACTGAATGTATTCCTAATAATTAAAAGTAATTTCTTTGGGATTGGATTATCAAGTACACTGTGGAAGCTGATTTTTAGGCTGACTTGGACGGAAAAGGTTTGCACACCACTGCATTACCGGCTTAGGTAAAAAAAGTTAAACTACATCACTTTACTTGATCAAACAGAACATTTCCTCCAGCTTATCTGTACTGGGAACAATGACTGAAATATTTTGTGCCAAATCACTAATGAGATGAATGCAATGATTTTACTGTAGGACAACCCTTTCTCAAACCACACAAATGTCAGATCATCATTGTAGGATCTAGGGAATTATGGTAACCTTTGATCAGAAATAACACATCAAGGATGGGGATGAATAACAAGACTGCTTCCCTCCCTTGTAACAAGTAACTTTTACCGAATCCAGCAGACTAATTAGCTATCTCCCATCATCGTTATTTGGGAGGGAGGAGAAAGAGTTTGCTGCTCATGAAAACAAAGCGGGAGGAAAATAAAAAAGAAAAAAGAAGGTGTGTGTACATTCCTTCCCTCTCAAGACAAACTCAAAGTCTGGACCTAAATTTCAGAAATTTGGAACAACTAAAACCACCACCAGCTACAGTGGGATCCATAAGTACTGCTGCTTCTTTGTGCATAGTGAGAAATATAGAAGGACCTCAAATGGAAAACAGTAGTTCAAAATAACCTCCGCAAAACTTCCCTTGAGTCTTTCCAAAACGTGCAACAATTTGCAAGAAGCATCTAATATCAAGTTCCTAAATTCACAGCTGTACACTTAAACCATCCCCAAAAACAAACAAAAAACCCCTCAGAACCAAAGCAGACTGGTTCTTTCCTACTGATCCTGTATATCTAGAAGGCCTTTTATTGAGGGGTGTTTAGTCAAACAAATTCACAGTTTATGTAATGAACAGAATTCAGAGCCTCCCATTACACTTTTAGAAAGGTATTTTACCTTCTTCTCTGACAAGTCATGATCCAGTTCATCTTCAGAATCATCCTCGCTCTGCTGTTGTTGCTGCTGCTCCTGCATGTCCTTCATTTTAATCAGCAGCTCTGCCTTTGGTGCAGATGTGCTGTAGTAAGTAGAATTGGTTGTCAGGGAGATGGCAGATGGTGCACTCTGCTCCTCTTTCCTGGGAAAAAGTCAAAACTTTCATTAACTGCCCTGATACCCTAATCAATGAAAAGAAAGGAGAATCTTTTAGAGCCATCATTTCACCAAGCAAGCAGGGAGTTCAAGAGAAAACCATTACCTATGTAAATAGGATAAATAAACAGTGTGTGAAAAAAATTTGCATGAATTCATGACATGCTCAGCAAAAGCCTGTCTTCATAAATTTTCATCACAAAAAAGGTGAGAATACTGTTCCTTCTCTATCCAGTTACTAGAGTGGATGATCTCGCTAAAATATGCAATCACTATGAAATGGCAAAAGTTAATTCTTTCCTAAGTTGTCAAAAACTGGCTTTCAATCATGTCTTGGAAATTTTTCACGTTGTACAACAGTGCTCTGTTCCTATCATTAACGGTATCGTTAGTAGTATATGCTTGACTGCTAGTCTATTATAAAAGTCTTAGAAAACACCCTCAACAGTAGGAAGACTCTGACCTTCAATCCTCTTGGAATACTGACACACTCTGGATAGAAGCTTACAAGGATATACTGGCTTACAGAAAGTAATACTCACTTCTCTTCTGAAATTTTTGGAGATGGAACTTTTGGCAGGAGCTTCCTGCGCTGCTGAGCCTCTTCTAGGAGATGTTCATCTTTAGGGAATATACCAACCATCAGATCCATTGTTGTTTTTATTTTCACATTAGGATCTAGTATGTCTGCTAGAGATTTATCTCTTCCCACAATCTCTCTGGCGAGTTCTTCTGACTTCCAGTCTTCTAAGGTCTTTTCTTTGGCCTTTACATAGCTGGATGCTTGCGTGGCAGCATTGCTGTCCTTCAAGTTGCTCGCAGGTTCTTCAGCTGGTTGAGAGTCAACTGGTTTGGTTCTGACTTCTGGCTCTGGCTCTACACCTTGCCTGGTGTAAGCACAGAATCGTGAATAGGATTGCTCAGAAGTGCTGAGTGTTTTAATCTGGTCCTTTTCCAAACCACTGGGTAAAGCAGGAGGCTCCATAGTACTGACAAGGCTCTGCCGACTCTCCTTCTCCGCACTGCTCTCAGAATGAACTATCTTGATGGGAACCATTTTCACTGTAGTATTGTTGTCTATAACCCTTTCAATTCTGGAAAATAAACAAAATTAATCCTTAGAAATGGAAGAACCTTAGTTCTCAATTCATATCTGCAAATCAGAGGAGAAGCCCAATTACACAAAAATATAGGTAAGAGAACAAGGTGATGGAATATTCCTATCAATGTATCTCAAACCCTAAATCTACACATTTTCTTTTCTGCCCACAAATTCTAAATAGTATTATTAGTTCATTTGTAAGGCATCCTAACATCAGCCTTGTACAATACTTATGATACAGGACTTCTGCTTGTTTCCATGAACACGAGGGTCCAACCTCAGCAGCCAGGCCCCAGATTTCAGACAGTGCTGCTGAACTGCCTCTGACCCCTTTGTTGCCAACAGGTACAGAGGAAAATGTGCCCTCAGCTCAACCTCACTGCCTCATACAAATCCAACAGTGGCCTCGACTTTTGGCCTGACAGGCAGCTGAGCTGCCTGGGGAGTCCATGATGCCCTCACATCAATTCTCAGCTCTTCCAAGGAAAGAGACAACAGACCAGATGGGAGTATCCCACAGGCTAGGTTTTTGCTGAGCTACAAGAATAACAAATAATCACACATAGGAAACCTGGAAATCATTCAAAACTGAATTACATGGTTTAAAAAACCCTTCATTTTTAAAATTTCACATAGTCCTAGTTTTCCACTTAAAGAAGAGAAACCAGTCATTGAAGAGAATAACATACAATTCTGGATACTCTTTTTCAAAGAAGCTTGTAGCAGAAGTTCTATACTGCACAGCACAAAGGGGCACCTAAGCCATTCAGTAAGGAAAGCTATTTAAAGAGGAGACTAACTTAGATTTTTAAATTGGACAATAACATGTTAAATAACATTACAGAAACATCTATACTGTACATAAACCATATAAAAAACTGAAGTCTAGTTTAGTGGTTCTGAGTTTGCAAAAAGTTTGAAATTATTGTCATATTGTGGGTTTGGAAGCTCTGCAGCAAGGAAAGGAACACTGCCTACTAGCTAAAATATCTGGTTTCATCTGGCTGGGTAGCTTGCTGCCTTTCAGATAAGTGACCAAGACATACTACAGCTCTTTTCCTCTAAGTATGGGTGTGTCACTTTCCCGAAAATATTATATTTTTCTACTGTTGGTAACAGCAGAATTTGTTTGACTTGACATTTTTCAGAAGTTATATCTTGTCTTTAAAAGGTATATTTGCCTCTGAATGAATGTGCAGCCCCCCAGTAGGTATTTACTTTCCACAAGTGTTTCATGGACATGCTTTGACATACTGATCCAACTCTTGGAGCAGGTTTTCCAGCCCATGCTGAACCTCCCCAGTCCCATTTGGTCAGGCTCCTTTCATGCAACGGGACTGTCATTTTCAAGGGCTCACTCCTGTGCCCGCTGCATAGACCGAGCTCCCCACCTGGAGACATGGACTTTCCACCTGACTGCAGCAGAGCTGGGCAGTGCCCAGTCACCACCTCCAATCCCTTTCTTTTGCTTATTTTAGTTAAAGCCCACACATTTAAACTCCACCAGAATGTGAAGAGGAAAATATTTTGCAATATTTGGGGGGAATATCAGATGAATGTATAAATGTGTGTGCGGCAACTGGAAGAGAAGTGAGCTGACTGCAATTCTTCACCTAAAATGCCCAGCATCTGTTTTGAGACTGAGTACATTCCTGTCAGCCTAGTCAAAGGTTTTCCAGAAACGTAAGGCATCATCAAATCAATTGATTTCAGTAAAAGCAAAGACAGTTCAACACCAGGTGCTTCAAAAATTCTGTTTCTGCAATCACCACCCTCCTGATTTCTGAAGGTTTTCCATTTGTGGAAAGGCAGCATGAAATTTTGACTTGCAGTAACTCTGTTTGTGGACATTTCAAAGCTTCAACCACAAACAGTCCCTCCTTGACTTGAGTGCAGGTTTAGTGGATATCTATTGGTGCACTCTTTTCAGCTTTGTTGTTGCTAAACAGATGTTTCTGGCAATAGCTGGGTTGTGCATGCCATCAGTATTTGCCCCACACACACTGTTCCACCTAAATCACTGCGGGAAACCCTGCACACACACTCACTTTGGCCTGCTGAGGAACAAGACACTTTTCTTAAAAGAGTACAAAAGCTGCATGCTGATGTCATCAAACATTAGCTGCCCCCAACATGCAAAGTGGCATGTCCAAAAGCTCATATGCAAGGAGTCAATAGAAATAATAAGCCAAATCTGATTGACTATATATTAAGATAAATCTACTTAACATATTTTATTCATATGAAATAAAAACCATATAGAAAGTTCAGAGGTATGGTCATCACGCTTGTCCTTTTTGGTTGAACCTGTTTTAGTGAGTAATTTAATTATTAACTGGGGACAATACATTGTGTGCAAACAAGAGCTGTCTGGGCCTAAGAATTTTAAATGTTAGCAAAAGATTTGCAGGTTAAGTATTTTATCATTCAGATATGGTCATATAATTAGGCACACCTCAGTGCTCATTTCAACATTAAAGCTTAGCAAAAAGGAAGGACAAATACAATTGGCTTTCTATGCATCCTTCATATCGATTCATAAAGTAATACTTTAAGGAAGTCAAACCAAAACATTAAGGAAGTAATTACTGTCATCTACCTTAGCACACGGATTCTAGGGTTCATATGACATATTGCACTTTTCATCGTAAATTACATTATTACTTCATGTTAAAAACACTGTAGAATGAAACCTCATTTTTTCCTCCAGACGTAAGAGGAAAAACATCAAGGCCTATTTAGGAAAAAAAGTGATTCATGTTTTCATGTCATAAGGCACAATGGAAAACAGTCTGAGTTTGTTCATCTATTTATACTAGAGTAGAAAAAAGCCATGCCAACTGCTTTTGCTCAGAGAAGCAACCTCTGCATAAATTCAGCTTAGAGGTTTTGTTTTCATTCTTTAACCATGAATTATAGTGCTGAAGGATTTATGAAAACCAAGATTCCTGAACTTCCTGGAAGAGTTTGTTATCTTGTGGGAGAATAACCTTTCGTGATGTTAGCAGCATATGACAGACGGTGCAATCAATTAATTTCAGTCGGTTGTCTAATTCTGAGTTTATCTACCCTGGGAAAGGACTGACAATCTCCTACTGTGTATTTAGCCCTTGACAACATAAAGTGTTGAAGATCCCTCCACAGACAACGTGAAGTGCCACATTTCACTGTAAAAGCAACACAAAACCAGCCATGATTTGGCAGTGTATATTACTCTGTGTGTTTTCAAAACAGATATTCTCACAAAGGATCCAGCTTCCCTTCCCACATCTCCTTTGTCCCTACACTGATTCATATTTATATACAGACTCAGGTAGGGGAAATGATGACAGGGAATTTTCTGACTTTGCCTGCCTTACAGTGGAAAATCCTTTAGAACCCCTCCCTTTCATTTTCTACTTACTACCAGCTGTAACACCTGAACAGCACAAGTCAACTAAAAGAAACCACAGACCAGCTGAAGGACATTAATGGTACCAAAAGGAATTTCACACAAGTCTGTGGTCTCTAAGACATGCTGCAATAGCTCAATGCTTAATGACCTTGAAGCATGTGTAAAGAAAATGAACAGACAATGATTAATAAGGTCTAACTGGGCAAAAAGCGTTAATAAAATAGTAAAGGAGTTACATCTAGTACCTGGCTGGGTTCTCATCCTGTAGGGACACAGGAGGTTTATCAGTGAGCTTCTGTGGTGCAAACTGGGGAGAAGGGGACCTTGATGACTCCATGCCAGGTTTTTGAAGATACCGATACTTGGAAGACTCAGACTTAAGGTGTGTTTTTTCTTCTAAGTGCTGACAAACATTCTCCGTGGATGACACTTGCTGGAGATGCTGTGGATTAGCACTCTTCAGTTTTCCATTGAAAGCTGCAGGACTCTGACAGAGAGAGGATTGACTGGCAAAGACTTCGGCGGAGCTGGGGGATGAGGACGGAAAGGGCTGGCTGGCTGCTGCCAGCAGAGATTCAGAAGAGGTGCCGAGCGATGGTGCAGAAATATCTGGTCGCCTGTATTTATCTCTTTTAGGTGGTGGTGGCCTCTGAGGAGCAGGTCCACGCTTCTTGTTCAGCAGCACTGGCTCTATCCTATGGTTTTCCTCTCCTTTGCCCCAGGACTGACAGGAGTGGTTCTCATTCAAGGTCTGTGGCTCAGAGTAGGGCAGGTGAGGCAGGCTACAATCCTTGCTCTTCTCATTCACGTTTTCCTGAGAGTATCGGTAGTCACTAGGCAATGTCCCAGACCTGCCCCGAGTCTCGTGAGGCAGAACTGTAGGTTCTTGCACATACAGAGGTCTGACAGATGACTTCCACTTGTGTCCTAAATTCTGGTCCAGATGACTGCTCTTCTCTCGTGGGTGTTCCCTCAGGGCCCCTGTGTCAGCTTGCCTAGAGAAAAGAACATGCTGTTAGCACGGTGCTGATTTATTTCCTTTGGTGCAAGGCCACCACACCAGCCCAGGAACTTGACCACCGAGATCACATCCAACATTTAACACCAACTCCTCCAGTCTATGGTAACAGTACGGCACAAAAACATCCTCTCATGTATGGGCACACATGGTGCACCTGATCTAACTTGATGAGTCAAAACATCATGTCAGGCTAAATTAGGGTATGGAGCACTACAAGACACAACACAACCTCCGGGTAAACCTGAGGCGCTGCAGCGTGCATGGCTTAGTTAAATGCACAGCCAAATGTCCAAATGTTGATAGAAACCAAACTATCTCCAGAAGAGGAACTCTAATACTAAAATTTAATTCTCTTCTAGCTCCAGAGACAGTAACAAAGTGTACGAAACAAGTTTCTTATCTAGGTGCAATATTAATACTTCAGTAACAATTTTAAATGTGAACTGAATACCAGGAACTTTAATTATGAATCTGGAGGTTGAATTTTTGTGTATCTGCTGAAAAATGAAATGACTGCAAACAAAATGTTTGCTGAAGCCACAAAAATAGGAAAGGGAAAATTACTATCTCCTGAATTAAGGCAGAAAAGGAAATTTAGAAAGGATAGTCTTTTCCAGGCAGACTTCTTTTAAGGTTGAACTTCTTTTGCCCTGTCAGCACAAATGACAAACAACGGCGAAAAAGACCTTATCTCAGACAGAAATATTTTTTGGGTTTATTCCAGTTTTACACTCTCTGTTTCTCTAGTCAGGAAACAGCTTTTTGCAGCTCCATGCTTGTCCTTTGCCACAAGACGTAGTACATTTCTGCTCACCAGATAAAGACAAACTGGGGAAGAAGCAGAAGGCAGGAGAAAAGTACCTCTGGTGCCCCGAGAGGAGACAGGTTTGCTCTCTGCATAAAAGAGGCTGAAGAGACACTATGAACTTAGAAAAAAAGCTGCAACAAAGAAGTAAAAGGCTTCAGAGAGTTATTAATGTAACATACTACTGACAGTGCTGGTTCTTTGTATTTTTAAATAGTAATCCTGTAGTCATGCACTGCCCAAGCCTTCTTTTGAGGTGACTGTGAAAGAGGCATACCTCTCAGCCTATTCAGAAAATAAGGTTTACTTAAATTTTCAGTGTAAACATGTTATTAACATCATTGTACCAGTTTTGAGAATGTCTATAGGCAGTTAACACCAGTGTGTAGGAGAACCAGATTTGAGATAAAAGCATAAAATCACTAATAGCTTAAAGTCTATTATAAATTCAAGAAAAAAAAATTGGAGTAATTACACACTTGCATTACTATTTTAATTAAAATTTAAAAACTACTTAAAATGAAGTGTTGTGGAAAGACAACTGATTAGATGTGAATTCCTGAGAAGTCACATACACAATCCTTCTCTGTCTCATGTGAAGTGTTAAACCTTAAAATCCAACTTTAACTGGTAAATTTTCAATTTAACATGAATGAGGAGATTAGTATTGTTAACATTCAGGTCTCTTCATATTGCTCTTACCTAGGGGTAGTTGGTTCAGACAACTTCAAGTTGTCTGACAAATTCAGAGTCAATTCTGATTTAAAAACCAGTATTTATTGACTCCTCTTTTAACAGTAGGTGAAGGACAGTTTTGTGAAGTAAAAAATTATACAAAAGGCCAGAAAGACCAACGTTTTCTGTTCAGATTTGGTTACATGGTGTCTTGGCATATCAAGAGTCAGCTCATTTTCCCTAATGAATTCAATGTGAGCAGAACCAGGCCTGCAAATAGATCCACTAATTTTAATGGAAATATTTACCAAATGAAGACTGCAGGCATTACATATGAAATACTGTGTTTAAATCAGCATTTTTCCTTGTCTAGTTAACACGAGAAGAGCACAATTTTCTCCTAGTTAAGCCGTGCTAAAGCTCTTCAGGCCTCCCAGTTCACCTTCATATCCATAAGCCACAACATAAACCAGTTCAACAGATGCTCTGAGGTGCACAGAAAAATCAAGGGTATGGCACAAAATGTTGCAAAGAGATCAGTTACATGCATTACCTCAGCCAGTTTGCAAAATATACCATGAACTTCGCATGCACACTGGGATTGGGAGTGCTGGTGGAAGCAAACAGGACAGAGAACACCACCGATCTGACACATGTGCACATCCAAAACATGTAACCAATATATTGATACATAGATAAGCAATGAATGCTTTAGCAGTCCTGTCACCTTCCAAAACTGAGCAAAAGGACAAAGAATTACAGAACAGAGAAATTTAGAGATGTCATATTTGCAAACATGGAGATGAAATTCAGAGATTACACATGTGCCTTCATACAGCTTCCACAAAATTAATCAAAAATTTTGCAGTGCCACACAAGATGGGTCTGAGGAAAGGTGGTGGCTACATTTCAACATTGAGGCTAAATTGTATTCAGTGTGAGTGGGTCTTCATGCAAAACATGCTCATCACATTATTTTGGAGAGATTCAGGCTTACTGTTCAGAAAGGAGGAAAAGAAAACAAGCTTCAAGCCCCAGGAGAACAGAGTGGCAAGAACCTGCAAAGGTGTTACATTATTATCAATACTGACAAGTCCTCTAAGCTGCTTTTTATCTGTCAGTGCATCATGTAAAATAATGCCCAGAACACAGCTGGTTTGGAAATGAGGCCCACAGGATTATACAAAGATAACATACCACTGAAAGGAACTCATCATTTATAACCAAACATACCAAGTGAGAGACTCAGAACAGTTTTAAATCATCTGAAAACACGACAATTGACTTCATTACTATTTTCATTCTAGATAACAAACCAGCTAACATCAAAAACATTAAACTCTTAGCTGTCTTCAAACTCAGAGCTCCCTCACCCCCAAAATACAATGCCACAATTACCAAAGTTGCAAGAGCCTTTCTGACACAACAGAACCGGGAAAGCTCACACCACATTCCCCACTCCTGGCACGGCACATTACAGCTTTCACTGTAAGACAACTTACACCAGTCACTTAACCTGAACTGCAGAGGAAGAGCAATTAAGAGTCTTATGCTGTTGCTACAAGATGGTATTCAGTAAGGGTGGGTCTAGTACAGGAGTCTAACATGAGCCTTTTCTACCGCACTTGCTTTTGGTATTTCACTATAGGAGCTTTCATATCTAAATGGCTGGAGGAGGAAAACCCATGTACGCTTCTAACTGAAAAGAAGGAATTGCTTCATTACACACACCAGTCTTTCACATTTTTGAGAAGCTCTCATTTAGCAGAGGGCTCAGCATTCCCAGAGGGGTTCTGTGTGGAGAGGCAAGAGCCTGAGCACTCATCAGTGAGCGTGGGAGGAGCTCTGCTCTGTGGCTCTGTGGCTTGCACTTTCACAGTGGCCATAGCCACAACACCATCCCTTACTGCCATGGGGGTGGGAATGTGGATCTCCATACTGGCACTAAGTATTTTCTACCTAAATGGACAAGTACATCTCTCCATTTCCTTCTGGCTCTGCTAGCTTGGGGCATACACACTCAAGACTGAAATGTAAAGGCCATGTGAAAACTAAGCTGGGAAAAAACTCCCAAGTCTCGCCCCCAGCCTGGACACCCCCTGTTCCCCAAGCAATAAGACAACAGGCTATTCTAAAAAACCAGGGAGAGGTAACAGTAATGTAAGCTCTTATATGAAAGTCAAACCATATACACACACATATACACACGTTAATAGGAGCCTGCCAGTGGAGTCAGTGAGCAATTACAAAAATGAATCATTATGTGTAGATGCCTATCAGAAAAATAACATTTTTGGTTGCCATAAAAAACAACTCCAAACTACTTTATTCATTTGCCCCATACTCAAGATTTGACTAAATCTGGATAGAGAGGTAGAATGATCTGATTGAATGTTGTACCTCAAGAAATGAAAGGGACTTCAATAAGCTCAATATGTTTGATTTTTATCTATCTGATTTACAGTTTCTTGAGAACACTTCAAGCCAACCCAAACAGTGCCACGAGACACTCTAACTTCAAAATCCCAGACTAGATAAGCCTTGCAAAAATGCATTAGCCAACATTTGAAAAATGTATGATTTGTTAAAGACCTGACCTCTGTGCAAAAGTTTCAGCATAAAACATAAGCATGGTTATGTAAGCAACGATGTGTCCTGCACTAACTCACTGGCAAACAAGAGCAAATGGAATGGCTGTTTCTGATTTTACTTAAATTCCTTCTCAAGAACTACAAGCTACACTGGAAAAAGACCTTCATACCTGAGTATGGCTTCTCCGTAAAAGTCCTCACCCTACAATAACAAAATACCCTCAAAAGCAAGGCCACAGTTCTGCAGGCCCTTTAAAGTGACCTTATGCAGGTACTCTTCCAGAAGAGGCGGTCTCCTTAGACACTTCGTGTTTTGTCTTCATGCTCTTTTCAGTGTACTAGCAGGAGGAACTGTACACCCCACAGAAAACTGGATCAAGGACCTGACCTGGCTTGAAACAGATAATTATGCGGCTTAAAGCAATTGGGAAATACTGTCTTCGCATACGACAAAATTCTGTTTATAGGCACAGCCCTTGCCAATACATTACTTTTTAAGCTATGAACTTAATGAGCTGAAACTATGTTTTCATTGCATTATTTGTCTGGCACATGGCACACTGGGATCCAAAGGCATTTCTGCAGTAGTCCACAAATAAAGGGTAGTTTCTTCTATCCGGTATAGTTCTGTTTGAGACAACACCACAATGCTATGAATTCAAAATGGGGTGCATAGGGTAAGACTACCGGAAATTCCGGAAAAAATTGGGTCTAATGCCACATTTTAATCCATATTGATATGCACTAACTAATACAATGTCATAGATTATAGCTCATCCTACAGTAGTTTCTGTTAGGAATTCATGCATTGGTTTCACTGCCTAGGGAATCAATTTAGATATTCCAGCACAAGTGTCTTCTATGATTTCAGAAACTTTAAAGGTTCAAAGGCATCAGTTCCCCTAAGAGGTGGCAGCTGGAAGCCAAGTGGGATATGCTGAGCTATCTCAGGTCTCACCAGACACCTGTGTATAGCCAACTGTTTAGCCAACCAAGTTTAGCCAACTTACAACGAAACCCGAGTTCTCTGTGGACTACAACTTGAGTCAGCACTTCACTTGCATGTAGACATCTCCCTTCTATTAGTTATCCAAATCCTCATCTGAGTCCCATATGCCTTTTTTTTCAGAGGGTCCAGGACCACTTAAGCCCTTAAATTAGTTTTACTATTGCAATACTCAGAAAACACTGACAACACAACACCACCATTTGGACATCCAATACCAGGGCAATTATATTACCAGTGGTTCATTTTTCTGATGAGCTCTCTATCTGCTGTCACTACTGTGTCAGTACAGCACACACTACCCATCAGATACTGACACATGAAGCATATTCCAAAGCAGCTAAATGAGAGCCTGGGCTACGAAACTACTTAGAAATCTTAAAAGACAAATGCATAGAATAAAGAACCCTCCAAAGACCCACGATGGCTGTACCTAACAGTCATGCCACGAAGAGGCACAGCATATAAGCCACTACAAAGAAGTAGAGCTGTCCACTGCCTTGGTCTGAAGAGACAGATGATGGCAACTAGCATCCAAGAAGCACTACTGAAGCAAACTGTCCTAAAACTAAAGCATGTGTTAAGATGAAAAGAATAATGAAGACAGAATGATGAGAGAATGTTTTCTCCCTCTCAAGGGAAAAAAAAAAAAAAAAAAAAAAAAAAAAGGCCTGTCAGAAGCTAACTGAAGGTACAAAATTAGCAAAATATTTCAGAAAGTACACCCCACAGCACATGGTGCAAGTCTTGGTTTTTCAATTCTGTCTCTGAATGCCTGTTAACATTATCTGCGCCTCAATGGCAGCTATCTGTTTAGTCAGTCACACTAAATACAGCTTAGTTGTTGCACCCAATGTGATAAAGCAAAATGTCACTCTAGCTTAACAACCCTTGCATTATCACCTGGCTTTATCACAGAATGAAATACGGTAACAGACACGGCTTGCCAGTCCATCGATCCCACCAGAATTTCTCTCCTGTCCTGCCTGCGTGGCAACATACACACTGCAATGTGTTTTCATGTCACATTCTGTCTCTCTGAAAATGTTACCTTTTTTCCTCATGAAAACCAGAAATAAATAAATAACAAAGAACATATCCATTTTAATTCTGCAGTAAATAAACAAAGTTATGCTGATGGATGAATATAGGCCAGTCATGGGTAACAGCAAAAGGCATAGGCCCACAATAAAAATCAAATCTGATTAAAATTATATTTCTTACAGAAGCACAAGGGCCTTTATGCAGAAGGGACGAGTCTTGTGGGAAAGTGCAGAGGGAGGGATGCTTTCCTTTCCTTAGTTCAGAAAACAAAAGCCCCTCCTCCATTCTGCTGCACATCAAAAATAAATGGTAAAAGATAATTTTTATGGCTGTATTCTTACTTGCTTTATCTATTGCACGCCTCTCCTAGCACAGAGGGGATTACCTGCATGGAATTAAAATGACTTCTACTCAAGTCAACCAGTTAATGTGTTCAGTACTTACACACTGAATTCAATCATCAGAATAGCCCAACAGTGTAACGAGAACCCTCACATTACACAAATGGCAACCATTGCAGAGACAAAAGACAATATTTTCCAACACTGCTAACAATGAAATCCTAGTCACATTAAAAAAAGCTCAAAGAAGAATGATTGTTTTGTCAATTTACTAAAAAACCCCCTACATTACAGCTGCCAGTCCTTCGATATTTTTTTTTTCATCTAGACTTTTTTTTTCTGATAATGCTGTTGCTATTTTCATGTTGCTATTACTACTGAAAACAGCTGCTTGCAGCTGAACACGAATTAGGTAACAGAAGACAAGCTATAAAATGAAACACTTTGTGAATAACAACTAGGTCACCTGGGATTCTCAGGCATTCTCTCACCAAAATGAACACATAGTTAGCTCATCTCTAAAGAAAAAAAAAAAATCCTAAACCAGTTATTTAAATTAATTAGCATGCACATGCACACATTTCAATAGCCATCTTTTCACTCAGAGACACACTCACCGCTTGCTTCTAATAGTCACATCCAATTCTCTTACACTTCCAGCTAATAGCTCCTGCTGCAGTGAAAAAGGTCTTCGTGCAAGCCTGTACTCACAGTAACAGGCTTGCCAGGAAAATAAGATGAAAAGCTCTTGCACCACCCCTAGCCGAGAGGAACCCCGAGCCTGGCACCCTGAGCCACAACAACGGCACTGCAGCCCTCAGTCCAGAAAACAAGTATTTTCGAAAGGCACTGCCTTCTAATTCCAGTGTACATGATGCCAACTGTGAAAACAAAAGCTGCTAAATACAGCGCGTGTGTGTGAGCATATGCACACAGAGCATCTTAGCTGCAATTAACTCACGTTTTTCCCCTATTCTCTCAACCCATCAGTGAACAGAGCAGTCGATTACCCTAAGCAAAACAAAATTCTGTACCAAGCATTGCATCATTGCTAATTTGCTCCTGTAGCTTCTGCTGATAGGGGCAGAAGATGCAGCCTGTGCTCAAAGACCTGAAGAACAAAAGAAATACTGTACGAATTAATATTGCAAATTTCTGTTCAGAACTGACAAAAAATGGTAAATAAGGCACACACCTCTAGCCATTTGTTTCATGCTTTAACACTAAAGACAAGACAATCTTACCAGGATTTACAGCTTTTTACCCATATTCACTGGATATGTGAGCTTTGCATCCTTGCAAATGTGCCAGCCAGTTTGAAAGCTTTGTAGAACTGAATCTGTCTCAACCTCTGCGTCTCATTTACTGTAACACAGAGGATTTTCAAAGCCATGCCTCACAACAGCTGGCTTGTTTTTGCCTGCTTCCTATGATTGACAAGTTCATACAAGCTCTGTCAACTTTAACCTTGATAAGTGAAGGCTTAGTCTGTATTGTATGTTACATCACCAGAAACTTCTGACCTCAGGGAAAAGATCTCAGAGACTTCAAAGCTTTTCCTTTGCCCCACACCCACCCCCTAGATTTGGTTATTAAAAAAAAAAGAGTAAAATAAAACTTAAAAGTCCTTTAATTTTTTAAGGGTTTTTATTTTCAGTTGTGAAAATCATGATCCACATTTCTGCAACTACAGCTCTGCATATTTTAACTGTTTTCAATGATTTTAAAAAGATCAGTGTGTTTTAGGCTCCTTTCTGAACAACGTTCAAATAACCAAGTCTTTAATTTTAGAGGAGAGTCTTCATCAACAGCCCTCCAGCCTGAATTTTTTTGCATGTGTTGTGTGCACAGGCGCCCTCTCTTGCAGGAGATTCTGTAGGGGAAGAACTAAATGCTTTCATGCTGCATGAGCACATTGCCACCCCCATGCTCCATCTTTAGAAGGCATCGTTGCTTTCATCAGAGCAGAGCTCAAGCTCCTTTCAATTTTACTACAAGAACACATTAAAGACTTAATAGAGAAGGTGTGGATAAAGCTTTAATATGTATGAAAAGATAATTTTAAAGACGACCACTTTAAGATGAAAATGTTATATAAACTGCATGCAAAATCACGTAGAGCAGTTAGATACTCAGTTAATAACCTCCCCTAAATCTTTTCTGCCTCCCAAAGCTGCCTATTGCATTTCAATAGAGAGCGAGAATGACTTCAAGAAAAAACACCAGTTTACATAACACAACACAACTGGTTAACAGACTGCAGCAAGTCTGGTTGGCCCATGCAGAGAAATGGAAGCTATAGCTGTCACGTTACTTTTTAGCACAAAACTTCACTCACATTTACTGACATAAACAGTCTCCTGCGTGACAGCAAACCATAACCATATTGCCTAAGGGCTTACAGCAGAAAGTGAACATTTCACAGGCGAGCTTTTAGTACCAGAACACCATAAACCCACTCCATATGTCAGAAATGTACGAATTTCTGCACTGAGAAGTCAAATCAGTCACCTATTTCCAATTATGCTTTTCATCAAGTAACATAAGGGAAAATAAAATCTACAGTCCATCAGCATAGGATGCTTTTATGACTATAACCACTGGAGACTATATCTTACATTAGCTCTAATCTCCCTACTCAACTGTTGTTATCATCAACAGGGCTATAAGAAGATAGCTGGATTTCAAGCAATGCAATGAAAATGCATGTCTTTAGATGGTTTTCATTGTAATCCTCTTTCTGGGGAAAGCAGTAAAATCAAACCAGAATACAAAAATGAACTAATGCATACAAATTTATCTCTGTTTGTCTCTCCACAAACATTTTTGTGTGTTGTTCTTTTGCTCACTCCCAATTTCAGTACCTGCAGAATCATGTTTAGGACTTCTTCCAGCTTCTCCTGTTTGGCAACACTCACCTTTAGGGGCAGGGGAGGAAACCTTCTGTAAGAAGAAACTACCCTCCAACACTTCCTTTTATCAGCCCAGGATGGCCTTGCATACCCCCAGTTGTCACTGCATGCACACTGAGGAGAACAGACGTGCCATGAGCAATTAAAGCAAGAGTAACTTTATTTGGTAGTAAGCAGCTGCAAGTGAAAAAAAAGGGATGTATGAAATAGGATAGCCACCCTCAAGTTTAGAAACAGGGATCCAAAGTTCACCTAATAAAGGTAGAGGGAGAGTCCACATTTTCAAGGGTGTGGAGAATGCACAAATTAGGTGGGGGAGAAACTGGGCTGTATTATTGTAGTGTACTGTAAACCAAGCACAGGTTTTGGAGGCAGTCCAGCACCTAGTTAATGAGATCCAGCAGCTGCTGGTGAGCCTGAGTGGAGCATCACACCAATCTGCAGGATGCACACCTGACAGCCGCCGGCTGCGTGCTGCCAGGAGAGCAAGGAATGGGGAGGCAGTGGCAGAAGCCAGCAAGTTTTAACACTTTGATTTAGCCACAACCACCCCAAATCCCAAAATAATGCATTTGTGATGCTTACGAAGATGCCCACACATCTCTCAGCTCAATCAGCCTGAAAGTTTTAACATGGATAACAAGACGAAGAAAAAGACTCCAAGTAGGACAATTTATCACGCAACTTCTGCCTTGATCCTGAGGTATGAGAAGAATCTGGTTCAAAATTTTGCTATTTGAAGAACTAACCTGTGCCAGTGGCCATGTGACTTTAGATAAATCTTTTCTGAAAGACCAAGAATCCACATGGTGGTATTTGATTTTGAAAAGGGCATTTACATACACAAGATGAATATTTTTAAAAAGAATAAGCCAGATGGTATAATGCTAAGAGATACCATGCAATTGAAAATACACTATATGAAACTCAGAGAAAATGTGTGACACCTACCAAAATGTCCAACCACCATTTTTCCTTCCCTCTCTCTGTCCCCTCCCAAAGGTTGAATTAAATAGCAATTAAAAGGAACACCCACCAGAGAACTTAAGTCCTTCTCAAATGAGGAAAATCCAGAACTAATCTAGCAAAGCAGATGTATAAGCAAAGTATGGTTAAAAAAAGAAAGCGTTAAAAGAAAAGGTGAGGTACAAATTCTTAGGGGTATTAGGACAAAAAAAAAGGGAAAAAAAGGCACTTATTCAAACACGTATCTGCCAAACAGATTAGAGGGATGAAAATAGAATAGTAAGAATACAAAGAATAAGGTTGCACCAAAAAAAAAAATTACACTTCATATCTCCTCAAGCAAAGAATAGCCTTTGCAGGAACTATTCTCAGATCCTGCACACATTAAAAGTGGGTAGTCATAAGCCACCTAGACCATATGACAATCACCTGAAACTTCCACAGGAAATTGCTGAACTGGGAATCAGTATCAGTATTCTTCTGATACTGGGGCATCTGCTTGAGTAGAGCGAAAAAGCCAGTGTTGGGGCAGGGAAGGTGTGAGGGTGCTGAAAGGTCAGAATGAGAGAGAGAAAACAAGAATAAAAAAATAATACTCCTTACGAACCTGGAGAACTTCAAAATCATAACCTTAGCATCTGAATTAAGCAAAGACGTAGAAATTTTATGAAGAGATTCAGCATCTGCACTAATGAGTAAAATTGGTAAAGAATAATATGGGCATGTGTAGAAAAGATGTGTCTTGGATGCATTAATAATCTTTGAAAGAGTCACTATGCATACGGACAAGAGTGATCTGGGTGACATAGACTTTGAATTTTTAGATGATTTAGAAAATTAAATTTTATCTCACCTGAGGCTCTTAAAAATTTGACTCCCATGAGACAAAGTCCTCACTTGCCTCATCACATCATTCATATTGGAACTCATTAGGTCTAGATGATTTATAAAAGGGGTGAAGAACTCAGTGGCAACACTTGTTGCTGTGAGGAAATTATTCTGAATAATAAAGACACAAAACTAAGATTTCCTATTATTGAACAAATAGGTCATAAAACAACAGATGAAATCCAGATTTAATAAATGCAATCTGCAGGAGAGACTTTCCTGTACTTCACCACAATACAATGATGTACAACAGAAATTACTGCTATGCAAGAAGGAAAGGCTGTATTTCACAGACTGTTCTGTGAACATATAATCTTCGTATTTCACAACAGTAAAAAATTAAGCAAAATCCCTCAAAATAAAACAAAGCTCAGAGAAAGACAAACCAGCAGAGGCTTGACAAGATAGCCAGCTGCATGGCTCCTGGCTTGCTCTGGTTTTCTGTTCCGCAAGCATCTACTACTGGCTCACTCAGAGGAAAAAACCTGCCTAGGTCTTCCCAAAACCTTTGGCCTGTTGTCAAGCATTGACATCCATCAGCTGCCATCATGTAGCAGTGATTCAAGGTTCCACTGTCTCAAAGTATGATATTTAAATATCTGTTATTAGTCAGTCACATACACTAGTACACTGGAAGGACACAATTGTTCGGTGCAATGAAACTTATACTAATTACAAGTATTCACAGAAACCTAAGGAAGATGAAAGGTTACAAGGGATTTCTCATATATAAATAGATGACTCTCTCTCCTCTATAAGCATAGGAACAGCCACAGAAGGTTTTTCCCATTCTCAGAAAAAATACAAACTTTGTAACAGCCCAGACTGTATTGTGTCATTGCTTTATGACACACGCAATGACATTACTGGCAAAAAAAAAACTGGTCTGAGAAATGCCTTAATAATCTGTATCTCATGATAAAGAAATACTAAGGACAAGGACCTGCTGGAGCAAGTCCAGAGGAGTGCCAGGGAAACGATCAGAAGAATGGAACACCTCTCTTGTGAAGACAGGATGAGAGAGTTGGGATTGTTCAGCCTGGAGAAGAGAAGGCTCTGTGGAGCTTGTTAACACATGCATGAAATGTTTGCCAAAGTAATTTTTCCACTGATTTCTAAGGAAGCAGTTGCACAAGATCATACTTTTTCTTCCTCACAAGGAAAAGGGTAAAAACATTATGCTTACATAGCTCTGGTAATATCTTGCTAAGTCCTACAATGAGTGAGACATACTTGTCCTGCAATGTTCAGTCAGGAGAATCAACTCACAGTTAAACTGATTGTTTAACTGTAACAATAAATGAGTAACCTCATGAAGGTCAACAAGGCCAAGTGCCAGGTTCTCTACTTGGGTCAGGGCAATCCCAAGTAGACATTCAGGCTGAAAATGGACCAAGACCAGCTTTGGGAAGAAAGACTTGGGGATGTTTGTGGACGAAAAGCTCAACAATGACTCAGCAGCGTGCATTCGCAATTCAGAGAGCCAAATGTCTACATCAAAAGCCGTGTGGCCAGCAAGTCAGGGGAGGGGATTCTCCTCCTCTACTCTGCTTTTGTGAAACTAAATTGATTACTGCATTCAGCTGGAGAGGAGAGGGGAGGGAAGAAAAGAGGGAAGAGAGACAAGGCTCCAAGGAGACCTTACAGCACCTTCCAGTATCTAAAAGGGTCTACAAGGAAACCAGAGAGGGACTTCTCACAAAGGCATGTAGTGATAAAACAAGGGGGAACAGTGTTAAGCTGAAGGAGAGCAGGTTTAGATTAGATATTAGGAAGAAATTCTTTACTGTGAGGGTGGTAAGGAACTGGAATAAGTTATCCACAGAAGCTGTGGACTTCCCACATCTGGAGGTGTCAATGACTAGGCTGGATGGGGCTCTGAGTAACCTGGTCTAGTGGAAAGTTCCCTGGACATGGCAGGAGGGTTGGAACTAAAAGATTTTTAAGGTCCCTTCTGAAGGAAACCATTCTAGGATTCTGTGATTCTAAATAAAGTACAGAAGTTTAAAATAGCTGTGCAACACAATACTTGCAACAAAGGTTCTCATTAACTATTTAAGGAAATGGCCCTTTTGTTACATATAAAAACCTCCAAGCCTTCAAGTCTTCTATTTCAGTACGTCAGTTCCTAGTTAAGCTGATCCTAACGCTGTGTATTGGTACTATATTATTTTTTTTTAACACCACAGTAAAAGAAACCCAAACAAAATATAGAATTTAAAATATCTGGAGTTATAAAAAACTGTTTAGTTTCTAAAAGTATTTCCAATGGCTAATTGACACCATCTACCATTGCAAATAGGAAGAACTGATTTGTCCAAATGTGTATTGTGGATTATTGGGGTTTTTTTCTCCACTGTTAATTAGCCCTCATAGATATGTAAGCCCCAACCCTGACAATGGTCACAAAACAGAAAAAGCTAAGAGAAATAATTATCAATACACACGCATGTTTTATGTCTGTGTATATATATGTACACACACACGAACATCCATATATGCATGCTACAAATAAACACATACACAAATGGACTACTGGCCATTTTTAAATTCTTTTCTATCTGACTAAATTCAGGAGACGGAAGGTATCTCACAGTTCTATGTTGCTGAAAGACCTTCTTCCTTGCACAATAATTTGCTGCTGCTCCAAGTGAGCATGGAGCCTAGATATTCACCAGGTGTTATGAAGAGCCTAATAAAGAACTTGGGAACATCTCTATAGGCTTCTGTTTCTGGCTTATCAAAGATTTTTCTAGAGCATTGTACTTGGGCATTTAGGACAATTTAGGCATTAAGAAATTAGTTTTATTTTGGTTTTGTATTGTAAAGGCTGTTCCTGTCTTCAAGAGCTCGACTGAAATAGGAGTAACTACTAAGGTATGAAAACACTGAAAGAAGTATTTTACAGTGTTTAATTAGAGTTGAGTCATGCTGTGGTCCTACACTTGACATGCACATGCTCTTGGACTTGACACCTATTAAATGTTGAAATATTTTCTGCAACCTGTGATCTCATATATCCTTATTCACTTTTTGAAGTTATGTAACTTTAATAGACATCACAGGAACAAATTAATAGGGCTAGAAGTTTAGAAAGTAAATAAAACCAATGGCTGTAAACATCTTTAGTAGATGGCAATCTTAAGAATTAGATCATAAAGCATGATTCTTTTGATGCAGAATGACTTTTATGTGTGCATGCCATACTTCAGGAAGCCACAGACTACTGGTCAGTGCAACCATTTCCCTCTTTAACCTTTTGAAAGTCTATTTCAGTTTAGAAATTGTGGCGACTTCTATAAGGAAGTTAATTATATAACCAGTACAAGTAATTTTACAAATGCAGAAAGAGAGACACATTTAAAGAAGCACAGACTTTACATCTGTAAAAAGATAAGCTTTTGTAACTAATTTGAAATAGAAAGAGTACCATCAATAAAAATTAAAAAGCACCATTTTTTTTGTTTTACAGATTAGCAGAATTGTATAATGCTTTTAAGCTGTCCTAAAGTTAAGAACATACATAGAATCACATCAACCCCTCAGTATTTTTATGCTCATGTTAGATGACTGTTTGCATCCCTGTAGGTTCATAACAAGAGTGGTTTGGTTCTTCCATTAGAGATGACAACAGCTGCTATGGACTACTATTTTCTCTTCCTACAAAAGTAATACCCTAAACTTTTAAATACTGCAGTTCAAAAGAACACGTTGCAGCTCTTCTAAAAAGGGAGATGAAACAACCTGAATTCATGGAAGCACTCAGTAAACTCAGAGGGGAAAAACAGAGCTCAAAGATGAAAGGGGCTCACAAATTGTCTTCATCAACTCAACACTCACCCCCCAATTTTTCAAAGTAGTGTTAATTTAGGTTTTACAACTGTGTGCTAAAACAGAGCAGCCAAGAAAATACTGTCGCAAAAATCCCAGGAGAAAAAAATTTTTATCATGCATCTTTATTTTTTGTTTTTAAAAAGACATTTGCTGTTACTATATTCTAACCCCTTTTCATTCTAGATTCAGTGCATTAAAAAGACTCATATTTCTATGGAAAATAATCAGGGAAGCTGTAAATGGTGAATATTCAAAGTTTATTTAAAATTATTAATTTTTTTTCTTTTCTTACAACAGCTGAAGAGGAGGGAGACTGGATGCACCCTGTAGTGTAGGACAGTCTCTGACCTGTAGAAAGCACCTGTGGACTCCACAGCTGTCTCTCAGTTTGGGTTCCTGCACATCTCACCCCCCACAAACATAGAAGGACAACTCCTGTGTTCAGCCCCATCACACTGACTTTGGTAGCACAAAGGCAACCATAGCACACAGGCCTCAGTAGCACAAAATAACAGATGCCAGCAATTTAATCCAAACATAAATTTTAAAAGAAAGTATTAAACATGACCACAAGGAAGACCTCAGGTTTGGTTACTATTCACGTTCTAGAATATACCCTGAATTAGGTAGATTTGCTAGCCATTTTCAGATTGCTAGCTTTTAAAAATAGAAAACGAAATGCCTTTAGGGCAGCTCAAAAATCATAAAATCAATTCATGTCATAAGTGCGGTTCCTTCTGAGCACAAGAATGCCTTGTTAAAAAGGAGCACACGGAAATATATATTCTTTCCCATAAGGCAGCCATTCATTATCACGGAGTGGCAGGTCACAACACATGAATTAAATGCCCAAATGAGGGATTTTAATTTGTTAGTTTTTTGAATACAGAAGGCATATCAACCCTCTGCATTTCAATGTTGAGAGAAAAACTGTGAAAGAGACGATTTCACAAAGTCTTCTGTAATGCGGTAAAATGGCCAAACACTACATCTGAAACCGTATGTCAAAATAGGCTCCAGCTGATAAAAAAGTTACTGCAGCTGGTGCCCAGTCATGTGATTTTCATGGATTCCATGACTATAAAGCAAGAATTGTGCTGCACAAACACTACTAAAATGCTGGCGTAGGAGTATTATTCACACACTTTTGTGACTGGGCTTCAGCACTGGTAGATGGAAATCATTTTACTTGCCCAGAGATGCTGCCCGCCTCGAGCAGCCTGGCTGCTCCCGGGTGATTGTGTCCGCCTCCCCTCTGCCTCCCCTCCTTCCCTCCCCTCCACACGCGTGCGCATAACTCGCACCCTCCTGGGCTACTCGTTTTGAAAGCACCACAGTAAGTACAAAGGGCGACAAAAAATTAGGAAAATAGAGGGTGGTCTCCTCAGCTGAGCCATATGCAATGCAAAATACAATCGTATAAACCCACAAATAAATACTAGCTTTTGACAAGGCTTTATGGTCACGGCTAAGGGTGTATGTTTGCTACAGTTCATAATTTCCTCTCCCACTGAGAGATTAATACCACTTACAGAACTGAGGACAGCCTATAGAGGTTCTTTTTTCCTATGCAGGGGTTCCCTCTATTATGAAATGCAGAGCTGTCAGACCTGACGAGAGCAATGTGTGCACAACCTCAGCTTGGCTTCAGCAGCCGCAGGATCAGAGATTGCTGAAATCACTGCTTACACCACAACGGGCCAGGACGAGGGCAATCCCCAGCATGCTAGACTTTCAAAGGATTTTAACTACACAGTGCACACCGTCACACCTTTGAATGCTTGAATTCATTGTACATGAATTGAAACATGAATTAACAGAGAAAATCGGAGCTGATCAAACAGTAAAACAAATTTTAGTGGCTTCTATTCATGTTCTGTATTCTGTAAAGGTGCAAGGAAAGGAAAGTCCAATATACAGCACTGCTATGTTCCAGCAGCATGCTTTCTTTGCCAAGGACAATAATGGAAAACTCTCTTGGGAAACCTCAGGCCCCTCACCCACTCCCTAAAAAACCTGTAACTATCATTTCATGCACACAAATAAGAATCAACTGCCTCTGAACAAACTATAATATGCTCAACACTCGACAATTTTTTAAGCTCACACTACAGTCCCCAAAAATTTCAGTCCCAACATTAATTCTATCATGCACATTGAAGTACGTGGGAGGAGGAAGGAAACAAGGGAAAAAGGCACTTCAGAAACTCTGAAATCATCACAGCAAAACTTCCAGTTTGAGTGAGGAAAAGATCAGCTCAGGGTTGTCAAAAAGAAATCTTTTAGAGAGATAAATTAAGAAATACTTACCTTACAGTGCAGTTCTTTTCATCCAGTTTGTTAACATTAGAGAAAATACACTCCCCATCTTCCTTTAAATCCTCTGCTTGTCTCCTTACTTCAACTGATACTTCCTAAAAGAGGTTTATAGTACAAGTAAGAGACCAAGTCATCATGTTTCAGACTCCTAAAAAAAAAATCTATGATTATGGAACCTCTTATTTGTGGGTTTGCTGTGTTTGAATATACATGAGGTCAACAGCACAGCATGTTTTAAGCTTGTCTGATTTTAAGCAGAAGAGTGTGCTCTGTGACCTCTTGCACAGCACTCCCGACCTGGCTGCGCTCGCGTTGCTGCTCTTCTTTGCTGATCTACAGAAAAGCTTAACATTTATATAAACGTCTGCAGCTTCATTTGGCAAAAACGAACAACAAAAAAAGGGGACACAGAAGCTGCAGAAGAGTTGCTCACATTTTAGGAGATGCGAGTATGTGCCAGGTTGTGAATCCCCGTGCGTTAGTTTCCTCAGTAAAACACCAACAGTGCTGTTCCAGAATGTTATTATCTCACTATCTTCAAACAACCCCACCCAAAGCATAGCTCTGCATTACAAACACTGAACGTACAGGAAATTTAAATGCACATTAGCACTGGAATAATCTGAATCATATATGCAAAACAACATCTTTATTTACTTCAGTCTGTTGTAAGCATCTTCAATGCCCTTATCACAATATTTTCCAGGTGTCTAAACAGGTGTCAGCTTTTTGCCCCAGGAGGCCTCTACTGAACTTAAAGGCACTGACTAATAAACCAGAAATGCATACAGGGAATAGATTATTTGACTTTTCTGCTGGGTAGGCAATTATTTAATAATACAGTGAATTTAATTTTCAACATAACTTCCAGGTGAACATTTTCAGTGCTTGGAATCTCTACCCTAGTAAATTATCTGCATAGTTAAGTTTGCACATCGAGTTCAAAAATAACTTTTGCCAAACTTAAAAGACACAAAAAAACTTATGGAAAGAGAGTCCACAACTTTTAGAGATCAACATTTTTGTTTCTTTTTGAGCTATTCTCATTCTACTTCATGTCTACAAACACACACAGAGACAGATACAGAGGTGACCTGCGTATGTATGTATGTATGCAATGCTTTTACCAAGAGGGGAAAAAAAAAAGAAAATGTAATATACAACTGCATTGCTTCAATTCTGTTCTTGCAGAAGGCAAAGTTCAACACAGGTTGAACACACTGTGACTCCTTATACATATCAGACAACCTTGTAGCAGCTTGAACAACATCTTTTAACAGAGAACTAAAGAGATTTGGTTTCTCTGTTTACTTCCAGTGCCACCTGCCAACTATTGCCTGGTCCTACTCAGTTAAAAATTAACTTAATATTTACTTGCAAGTTGAACAGACATTTGGCATCTCTCTAAGGAATAAATGTATACATCTTAAATCAAGCAGACTGACATAAAACAAAACATTAAGCAGTTTCATTATTGCTGTAGCTTTAACATTAACAGGCATATTTAGATCTCCGAATTTTATTAGGCAGAAGTTTTGTCCTATGCAGCTTTTGCATGAAGCAAGTTTAGAAAAAAAAGAGGAAATCTATGGAAATTATTAAACCATTAAAAAATTGAAGTATGTATTATTTACACTCTAAACAGTTTTCTTCATCATTTCAGAGAATTCAAAACCTTAAAATGGGAAAGACAACCACACCAATGAAAAAATAACTCTGAGTGAAGATTGCTTTGAACCTCCTAGATCTCTACTGTAGAAAAGAGAATATTATCAAATCAATCATGTTTTTTTCCATCTGACTACAACACACAAGAAATTACTGTGATCCAATTGCTCTTGTGCAGTGCCAACTTTGATTTTCCTCATTTTACTTAAGAGAGCTACCTATAACATTTACTTCTCTATTGACAAAAGGCAAACACCATATTACACAGGGTTCCTAAATTGGAATTTTTCCTAAAAATTCTCTTTTCCCCCTCCACTCCTCTACCGTCCTCCACCACCTCAGTCTATTTAAAAGATAATGCAAAAGACACTTGTACCTGTTTGTAGAAATCAGTGGAAGGGGATGATCTAGACCTCTCATGAGTGTATTGGGATTTCCCATGCTGTTCATGGCCTGTATCGAGGATATTATCGGCTGAATGGTACCTTCCTGAGCTCCTTGGCTCTATTGGCTTCCGCTGCTCCTTCCATGATGCCTCATACTCTGCGAAGGTTCCCAGGCGCTGTGGCTGTGTGGATTTCCCAATCTTCTCAGCAGCCTTATTGTTGCTGCTATGATGGACACTGTCTTTTGAAGAACGAGCAGTTTCGAGCCCAACAGAGGATACCCAACCTCTTCTCTCATACCACAGCTCCTCTCCCTCTTGCACTTTTCTATCTGGCCTCTCAGGCTGTCCCTCTGCTAGACCATTGGGACCTGGTTTCTGTGATGATTTTCTAGATGCAGGCTTACTTGTTTCTTCAAAGAATTTCCATCTGTCTGCAAATGAGCCCAGGGCTTCTTCTGATATATTTGGATGGCAGTGAGTACGGCATTCATCCTCTGACATGCCCACCTCATTCATCTTCTCTGGTTCCGAGTAGGACTTCAGTTTTTGCTCAGCTGTGAACCTCTTCCTGGCTCCAATGCGAGAAACGTGATGAGTGCCACTTCCTGTAGGGTTTGGTTTGGCTTGTGTAGCCTCAAGGAATCCAGAGACATCTTCAGAAACCAAAGCCAGTAACGAAGAGTTGTAACTACCAGTTTTCTGCTCAGGTGACCTGGGGAGATATTCAGCAGGGCTGGGCTCCAAGTCCCGACGTTTGAAGGACGTTGCACTCAGAACTCTGGCCTGGGCTTCCTTGAGATGATCTTTGTAGGTGCTGGTAAAGTTTGTGTCTGGGGAGGTGGTGACATTCTCTGTTGAATCTGGTGTCCAGGTCTCACTGCACTCCTCTGTTTCAGATGACCCCACTAATGTAGCAGTACTTCGACTTTTCTGCAGCTTTGCTCTTCTCATTTGGATCTCATTTCTGAGGGTTGTTGCAAAACGATCACTCCTTCGTGCCTGTTTAGACAGGTGAGTGTCAAATGAGGCCTGTCGTTCTGTTACCACTTCTGGGTTGTTGTCAGACTGTTTTTTCCCTTCCTGAGCTAAAGAGTGCAACATTGGTGTCTTCTGAGGAGAAATCTTGCTACTCTCATCTTTCCCCCACCCAAAATCTTTCTGAGCAGATCTGTTTTCAGTGGTAAGGACACAGCCCTTTACATACTCCTGCTGACCATGCCTAGTTTCACTTTCCTCAGAGCTGCTCTCACAGCTTTTCTTTTGTCCAGACTTTTCAGCATGATTAGGTTTTTTAGATTCCTCTACTACAGTACATCTAGCATCTACCTCTCTGTCCACTGGGTAATGACTACTGTTCTCACACCTCATCAGTGAAGAGTCAATAGATTGTTGAGGTAGATAGTATTTTGGGTTTTGGGCCATTGTAATTACTGCAGAATTTTCATGATGTCCAAGTGACATACCAGTTCCCACTGCAGGTTTCCAGCTGTCATCCTTGAGTTGTAGTGGCTTTGAGCTTCCCTGAGCAGGCTGTTTTGCTGTCACACAATAAATTCTGCTCTGTCCAGTGTTGTCCACCTTCTGCTCAGCAGCACTGTTCAAAGAGGAAGTGTTGAGCAGACTGGCTTGGTTTGGACTGTAGCCATGAAAATGATCTGTGGCTAAGTCCTGAAAGCCACTGTAGGACAGATAATGTTGCTGATCTTTAGGTGCAGCTAACATTCTTGCACTGTGATAAAAGGTGCTTTCATCACTGTGCTGGTGGTGGTGGTGGTAAGTGTAAGCAGGCTGTGCAAACCTAACATCAGTGCTGGACAAGGATGGCTGCAGTTTGTTCACAGTTCCTGCATTACTACTGTACCTTTCACCAGCTGAAGAAAAAGTATATTCTGAACTGAGATCAGATTTATAATTTGAGCCGCTGATCCTCCTGTCACAGGCTCTGGAGGGCCGCCGCTGCTGCTCTGCAGTTTCCAAATTCCAGTCACTCCTGGGCTGAGATCGGTTCAGGGCTGTAAAGTGCTGCGTGCTGGCACCCTCTGAGTACACAGGGCCATGAGCTTTCTCATGGCCCTTGGTGGCAGCAAAGCTGTCACTACGAAGAGGTGGAGGTGGTGGGGGAGGAGATGAAGACTTCTTCTTATCAGGAACGTACCAGACAGGTCCGAAACTGGATCTTCCAGAGCTAGTGAGCTTGCCATCTGAGTGTTCCTCTGTTCTAGGACTTTTGTTGTTCTCATACTGGATGGGTGCTGACAAATACCCAGGTTTGTCCTCTGTTCCACTGCTGTCATTCAGGAACTGGCCAGACTTACTTCCGTGCTTAGCAGTCTCCCAGTGGCCCACTTTGTAAAGCATGTTCTCTGTTGAAGAAGTGTCTGCATTGGACAGAGTGTGGTCAGGGGTGCTAGAACTCGTGGAGAAAGACCCATAGGCTGAATCCCGCTTACTTTGGCTCCCTAGATGATCAATGCTGCTATTAGACCTTGCAGAAGAAAGTCTTCCATACTGGGCTACTTGTGGAGTGTGGTCCCAGCTGTCCATACTTCCCAAAGAGCTGAATTGGTCAGAAGTGCGATACAGACTTGACTGATCCCACGAGTTTGACAGGTCATGAGAAGAACAACTACTGAAGGAAGCAAACAAAAGAAAAAAAAACCAACAAGTGTCAGGATAAATATACCAGTCAAAAAATGCCACAACATATTATAACCATCCATTTTAATAACATTGGTTAAGATCCATGTTCACAGCAGTTAAAGACAAGCTAACAAGATTGAAAGTTTGAGCACAAAGTCAGGGCTCCAGCTTTATAATCTGCCACTGATTCAAAGCTGGAAACCTTAGTAACTGACTCAACTTCCCTACGTAAGTTTGCCAGTAAGTAATATGCATTTATCTCCTTGAAGGCTCCCTTCTCCTTCTGCAACTTGATTTTGCTGACTTTGCTTTTAGAAAACTTTAGTTTGAGCTCCATTAGCTCCCTCTTTCCCAGGCAAAACACCAAATTTTCAGCTTATTTTCCAGGCACCCCAATTCTTCCAGCTGTTAAACTCATGTCCTTCCTCTCTTCATCTCTGAAATATGACTCTAAGCTTCTTCAGCCCATGATTTTATTCCCTTGTCATTAAGTTAGTCCCATAAAGTTATATCCACATCTACCTATTCATTCAATATTTTAACTTCTAAGCTGAGACATACTAAATACATTTATCTCAAATATCACCTGCACAGGCACCTTATCAGTGTGGTTTCAAACCACTCTCGGTTTGACATTCTTACAACAACATTCAATTTCCCCAATTCTACAACACTGACAGGAAAACTTCAGGAGGAGATGCCAAAGCAACATAAGTTCTGTGTGGACAAAGAAGCTTCTGACCTCCCTTCAAGAATCCTTACTGCCACCAGTTTCTCCCCACCACTCTTCCCTCTATAAAAACATCATCTTAACACTATACTTTCTTCAGGTCTTTTCCCAAGGACACTATTCCAAATCTTGCTGCTTCAGTTACTTTCCTACCCAATGAGTTTTGTTTCACTTCCTTTCATTTCTTTTCTCTCTCACAGCACCCACCTCCTGTCAACCCAACACACTGATGGCTGAGATGACAGTTTTTTCAATTATTCTCATCACATCTACCTGTTTGAACTTCACTGGTAGCTCCTCCTGCTTCTATACACCAAATTCAAATTCTTGCCCTTGCATGTAGAGCCCCTTGGTAGAAAACCCAGAATTATTCCACTTCCCTGTAGCTATAATTATATGTAGGATCTATCAAATCCTGTGCTGTAAAGAGACCTATGAAAGCTAGACATGGAATTAGGTAAGTCCACATAAAAAATAAAAAGAGGATATAGATATTTTCTTCTGTCAAAAACATTTCAGAGGTCAACTCAACAGTTCTTTGGAATTCAATACTAACAGAATTGCTTTTTTCTCCCCTCTACAACTACAGCCTTTTAAACTTCTTTTCCATACAACATGGTCAAAAGCAATTTATACGAAATAAGAGAAGATATACTTTATGCTTATTTTCTGAAAACATTTTAGTAACAAAATACACTAGCACTAGCTTCATCTTGTGGGGTTTTATGTTTTTTCATTTGTTTATTTTCAGCATTTAAAACATCTTGCTGAATCCTTAAAAAAGTCTCATTTGTCATCTTAGGTTGATACTGTATTTCACATAAAAGGTATCTTGGTCATTACTAGGATTTTTGTCAATGAAAAATGTAAGCCAGATATGACTGAGAATTGCTGATATTCCCTCCCCGTTCAGCTCTAAGGAGATCATAGAATCATTAAGGTTGGAAAGGACCTTTAAGATCATAAAATCCAACCAGACACGTGGCATTAATTAAAATAAAGATGCCACTCATGCAGGAAAGCCTCAAGTTTACAAGTCTCATGTAAATCTGCTGGTATCAAATGTGGAGCAGAGATCATCAGCATAAGAGGTCCAACCCTGCTAGAAAATACCTAGTGGAAACCCAACAGAAGCAGCAAACACTTGAAACGAAGGACAGGAAGGTTTCTAATGCTCCTGCAAAGCATGGCCTCCAGTGGTCCTTAACTGCAGGGGCAATCCTCCTGTGAACCCTGACATGGAACAGAGTCCAAAAGCCGGTTCTCTGCCAGAGCCTGGCTGTCATCCCAGGATATCCTTCTCTCAACAGCTTTTTTAGAGCAGATTCAAAAAGCACCTACGCTGCTGGTCAAAGCTTGGCTAGTAAAGTCCAGGAATAATCTACAAACACCATCCCTTGGCCACACTGGCCACTAAGCACCCCACCCAACCCTGGGGTGTGAGCTTCTGCTCCTGGGCCCTTACAGAAACTCTCATCTCAGCAACTGCATGAGATTACAAATCAGATGCACCTGACCCTAACTGCCCTAAAACCACAGTTTAAGAAGCCTTCTCAAAGCACACTTATCCCACAGCCACACTTGTAAGACCAGAATGAAGTAGAAGAGGTTGTTGGGTTCAACTGTACAACCAGGGGCACAGAAAAAAACCCAAAGGCTCCTCTGCTGCAGTATATCCTACTGCAAGAAAATGGAGGGTTTAAGCTTTCAGCAACTTAAGATAGATCACTTAACACACCTCCCAGAAAAGTGCACTAAGCCTTAGTTTAGGACTAGGAAAGAAGTCTGCACCATGTTGTTAAGGTATGACTTCTGTGAAAAAGAGAGAAGACTCACAGAAGGAAGTGAAGGCACCAAAAGCTTTACAAGTTCTAGCTCTCCAGCCTTGCACGAGAGGCACCTAGACCCAGTGATCCCAAGAGAGCTTACAGTTTTTGCATTGAAGTCACATGATAAAAAACCTGTACATATAGTGCTGGATGTGGAGGGCTGGGTTCCAGGACCACCCTCTCTCCTGTGTACTGGTACAGCCTCTTCTGGTCTGTCTGTCTTCCTCTAGCTTCATCCACCTTCTCAAAGGTTCAAATTCATCAGGCTGGCAAAAAAAAAGGTCCCTCCAAAACCAAACAAACAGCAAAAAACCCTAAATCAAATCAAACCACCCATACCTTAACCTAGCAGTAGATAGTAAGGATAATCTTCATGGGGCTGTTTCGGCCAGCTGTGCTTCACCAGGTATATCCTACTTGGAAGAGAGCAAAAGCGTCTTCCCCAATGCCACCCCCTGCAAATGAACTCTCCATGTTTTACAAGTGATTTAGTGAATTTTCACACTCACAGAGAGAATGCAGGTAGGCACATTCAGAAGAGATTTTAGGCTTTCAATACCAATGCTTAGCTCAGATGCTTAGCTCAAGGAAGGAGATGAAATTCCAGAAATAGCCCAGGGCTGGAATGCTTGGGCTAGAAATATCCCCTCCTCGGACTATTTCCATTATCTCCTAGCATACTGCTGCTTTCAACTACTGATTGCTGTGCTTCCCGATCAGCTGAGCTTTTTGTGAAATGTAAAGTGGCGAATCTCTGAGGCTGCTCACCTCTTTTTGCAGATCAGGAAGCCCAAAGAACCCCACTCTGTAACTGAAATCCTCAAAATACCAAAATCCTTGGGCTGCCACTATGGGATTGCTGGGTCCCCCTCCAGCAGCTGCATTTTGAAACCAGCTCTACCACTGAAACTGTTTTGGCCAACAGACACCAAGGCTGACAAATCTCCCAAATACATCACCTTTCAAGTGGGCAGCACAGGCAGCCGAGGGGTTCAGAATAGCAGTGACCAGGGAACTGTGGTATTAGACTGCTAAGGCTGCTAAATCTTTCAGCAGCATCTGGGAAAGAATTTGTTGTTTTTATTAATAATAGTGTCTGCCAGCAGTTGTGGCTATTTCTGATATGTGAGGGGAGAAGATTGCTCTATTCCCATCCCCCTCTTCCTTTACACCCACTATTTCCTCACCAAACCTCATTTCAAACTGGCATTTAATCAATTTTTTTTTTTTAAGTATTGTTGCACACCCAGGTCCTATCAAAACACACCTTGAAACACATCTTGTAGTATTTTACTTTCACAAGGTACAACGACAACCACCAGGAAGAGCAGGTGATTTACAGCTTAGTGTAGAAGACTTATTAGTAGGAGAAATACTCTTTAGCTATAGCATTGCAATGAGGAACTCTATAGAAGATTTTAGAAATTTCTGGATTTTGTTTCTATATTCAAGGACTCTTACTGTTTTCATATCTATAAATCTAAACCAACCCACCTACATGATATTTAAACACAAACTTTAAAATAGCAGATGATATAATCAAAGATTTTCTAAAACTTCTACTAATTAAGTATTACAAAAAACATTGAAAAAAACCCTTTCTGCCTAATGTCAACATTGCTACTTTATTCAAGGGCAGATAACAAGTTCATTTAAAAGCAGTAGGGAGCTCCCAAAGAAAACAGTGTAAAAACAACTGTAAAAATTAGATGAAAAAGAAAATAAAATACTGAAGTATTAATGTTCTTTTGTTTTAACTACCACAAAACATTAACCTCAAGAAGTAATGATAGAGAATGTACAGCACTAAGTATAGAAAACAGAAGTCTATTTCCCAAACCAGGATTGCACACCAGACTCATTTTCTTTCATGCTCAGTGTAACTATGGCCCAATGGGAACTAGGAAGGAAAAAGCAACAAAAGACAAAAAAATAACGCCCCCCTCCCTCCCCCCCCCCCGCAAAAAACAGGCCTTCATGAAAATGACAAAGAATGTCACCTAGGAGCAGGAAACAAACAAGAACCTGTAACCAGACACAAACTGGCATTACCTAAAGGTTTAGAGTTTCACAGCTAAAACAGCACGGATGTCAGCTTTCCTCCAGTAGTGTTCAATTTGACCTAACAAATACTAAGGTGTTTTAAACAGTGACTGAAAAATCATAAGTCTTATTACCTCTCTACACAAGCAAGATCACAGGTGTAAGGAAGGATTACAGAAAGACTAATTAAACCAGTAATACCTTAAAATATAACAGTAACGCATTCTGCACCCTCTCTTTAGAAAGGGCCTTTTTAATTGTCTGAAATAGTAATTTTCAATTTCTTCTACCTCTCCTATTTCATTTTACAAATGTTAATTTTGATGGTTACTTTGCCTTAGGATTTTACCAGTGGACATCGAAAGGAAATGAGGAGCAAGAAGCATAACCTTGTGATTGCCTTTAAAGCTAGTTTCTTACCTTTCAATCACATGCACATATCACAAACTGTTTCTGAAATCCACTCATCCATGTCAAACTTCCCAAACTCCCCCTTCATGCACTGAAAGGACAGGCAACTCTAAAGAAGTATAATACCACGATTCTGCGTTTGTTGTTTTTTATAAAAAACCTCACTCAACACCATGACGTCCGTCATTATTGCCTCGCTGTTAGAGCTGAATGTGTGTAACTTAAGCAGAGACTCACCTTGCATGATAGCGAGAGTGCCAGGAGGCGCAGGCATTAGACGAGTGAAGGTGTGACGTGGCTGCCTCAGGTTGACTTTCGGTAAATTTGGTTGCGTGCCAGGAGTGCGGCCTGCAGGCTAGGTCATTCCTTCTGAAAACAACAGAGGCAGAGTGTGCTGCTTTAATACAAACAGTTCAATAAGGTGATATGCAGCAAAAAATCTACCAGGGTAGCAGTAAAACGTTTCACAGATAGGACAGAGGCATAATGACTTTAAATGACAGCAAAACTTTCTACATGCATGCCAGTTTTGAAAAGACATCACCATTTCTTTAGAATACTTGAGATTCAGTGAAATGCCAATATTTTTTTAGTATTTTTTGATGGGTTGTGGGGTTGGTGTTTTTTACAAGGCACAGAGACTGATAGGTTTTAAAGCACCTGACACGTGTCCAGAGCTTTAACAGTTAAAGCTAATACTGAGACTTGGGACTCTTTTACAGCTTGACAACAGTAGGGCTTTGATAAGATTTTACTGTAGGTATGTCCATATGGGAGGAGCTAGGAAGGAAAGAGTTAATGACAGGAAAGACTAAAGCTGTGTAAATTGTTTCATAGAAGTCAGTAACAGTGATATAAACAATCACATTAATTCCCAGCAAGTTCTCCTTCAGCTCTTGAAATGTTTGGCACCCCAGATATGCAGCAGGGAGGTTTTGTTTGTTTTGGTGTTTTCTGGGTTTGTTTTTGAAAGAATACATCTCAAAAACAGTTTAGGAAATCATGTAAGTCCCTAAATATCTACTTGGATATCACCTCCAAGTGTACCTGTTCATGTAACGGAAGAGATTCCTTCTAAGAAGTACAACAGTAAGTCGTTGTTAAAGCTTTGCATCTTAAAAACTGTTTTGCAAAATAGCTCCATGCTCCTCTACCCCTTCCTTCTGCTCAGGACTTAGTAACAACACCTGCATCGCCTTCTAAGGACTTGCTGTTTGTTACACCTCTCAGCACTCATTAAGTAAGTGCATTCTTTTTTCCCTAAAGTTAAATAAACCTTCTGGGTGGAGTCCAGCCACTTCTGTTTTAGTGAGTAGATGCCAAGTACAGGCCATTTGTCTAGACCTTCTCAGTCACCTGGAAATAAAGCAGGACCTTCTTTGAAGGTAATTCATCCTGCCCTTCTCCTTGGCTCATCCTGGACAAAGTGTAATTTAAAAATTAGATGTGGTATGAGGTTTGACAAATCCCATCCTTCCAAGTCCAAGTCTGAAATAAAAGCTTATAGCACCTTAGTTCTTAAGATTTTTTAATGCACTTATGTATTTAAAGAAATTTATTACTCCAAGGTTAAGTAATTTGTCTGAGTTACAGAAGTAATTTGCTACACTGAAAAAGTGCATATTTTCCATTTGAACTGCAAAGGTACTCGTACATTTTTTAACTCATTGCCCTTTTATATAAATTTGGGTTATCAGACAGCCACTGCATTTAGTGACCAAAACTAAAGCCAGTATCTTCAAAACAGGTCAACTCTCAGTACATGGCTTTTCACAGTACATTAAGGAAGATCTGAAGAAATCAGTAATGAATTGCCTTTCCAAACTCTGCATGCAGGATTACAAAAGCACCATAATAATTCTACAGGGAAACTGTAATTTCACTACGAAGTACAGCATCATTACTGTCACTAAAAAAAGAAGTAATTGTTTCCATAAACAAAAGCCTACTCTTCCCAGCATGACAAAAGAGAAAACAGTTAAGCAGAGCATCTCTAGTTGTTTGTTCTTGGTAGGACATGACATTCAGGGAGTGGAGGAGCCCCAGTACACTTAGTGCAAACAAGTGCAAAAGATTCAGCTCAGCCATGTGATGATGGGCTCCAGACAGTCCTTGCTTGCTCCAAGCCAGTGTGCAGGTATAGGGGAAAAAAAAAAAAAAAAAATCATTCCACTGTTAAGCTGCACAGAACATCAGATGTCTTTCTCCCACCACTGCTCACCTTTAACAGTACTGACACCAACTCAGTAAACCACAAATACCTGTTAAGGCAAATTCAATAGATCTCCTAGGCATCAATTCAGCTAAAAAGGTTTACCTTTTATGAGACAATTACTTTTCTATGACGTACCGCTACGGAAACACAAGACTAGAAAACTAGCACAATACAGGCAGTGTTTGGAGCATAAGGAAAAGAAGGTTGGGAAGAGGGCTTCTGCGACAGTTTGGGCTTGACAAATGGTGGGAGGAATCGAGTCACTGGGAAGAGACAGAAGGGATGCACATGTAATGTCAGTACTGTACCTCATGGAACTTCTCAAGATCTTCATAAGATAGTTTCTTGCTACATGAATGTCATTCTCAGATGGCATTTTCTCTGCTACAATATCCACCACCACTTTCATCTTCCTGAGCAGCCAAGCAAGGGGAGGAACAGACTGGTCTGAGTTGTGGCATAAGGCAAGTCAGGTGGACAAGAATTTACAAGTTCTGTTCAATTTTCGGTATTTGTGGACACACAGTATTTTTGAGACATAATAGTCTGAACAGCCTAAAAATACTAGTGGTCACCCCCTAGAAGGTGAGATCATGTAGACACCTGCTTTTGTTGGGAAGTTCATAACATGACTAAAAACTACTTTACCGTGAATAGCCAACAATACTTCATGATAGTAATTGTAAATAAATGGTGAGAATCTGTTCTGCATTCCAAGAAACTAGCAGTCTGCTTTTTTTTAATAAAAAGTGCACTGCAACATAAATATTGATTCCAAAACTCAGCAAATGGACAGAAGGACTAGAAAGAAAAGATTAAAAGATTCAAACCAGGAATATTTTGCAGGCAACTAAAGCAACTGGAAGTTGAGCATTTATAGTCTAATATAATACCTCTGTATTACTTCTGAGTGACAGAATGAGATCATCTGAACCTACAACCCAGAAAACCTCCAGCATTAATGGAAGCATTATTAAAAGCATTTCACTGAAAGTGTCTTTCTACCAGTGCTTTTACAAAGGCTGCTGGAAGGAAAAATGTTGATAAGCACAGAAGATAGGTTACAAAAGAAAAAAAGATAAAAGGGCAGCAGATACAACAACAGAGGCATGTATTTCTCCAGCACCACCTTTTCCAACATAAATTGTCTCATTCTTATCTACCAAATAGCACCTCTGTTGTAATCCTGCCATACAGGCTTTTGCTTTTGGAGTAACCAAAGCAAAAAGGTGACAGGCAGCTTCAAGGCCCTGCATCCAGGTGAAAAGCAATTGCTAGAGTTTATTTCATGGAACCATGAAATGGTTTGGGTTGGAATATCACTCAATTAGAGATCACTCAGTTAAAACTCCCTCAGTTAAAGATCACTCAGTCAAAACTCCCCTGCCATGGGGCAGGGGCACCTTCCACTAGACCAGGTTGCTCACAGCCTCATCCAGGCTGGCTTTGAACACTCCCAGGGATGGCGTATCCACAACTTCTCTGGGCAACCTGTTCCAGTGCCTCCCCGCTCTCTCGGTAAAGAATTTCTTCCTAATATCCAATTTGCCTGTTAATGTTTCATTCCAGCCCCCTGCAGAATGAGCAAAGGCCTGGCTGCTGGCTCACACCTCAAGCCTGAGGCTGCACACCTTTCCCTGCAAGCAGCGGCAGCCACACGCGGCAGAGGCTGGATGTGCCACTGCCCTGAAATCCAGCCGTTCATCCCTCTCTAAAGGCGCTCTCCTTTCTTGTCCCGACCCTGCCCTGCCCCGCCCCCTGGCGGCTGCCGTGCGCTGGGAGCCCGCGGGCCCGGCCGGCACCGGCGCTGCCGAGCTGCCGCCTCCCGCTGCTGCGGCTGGGATGATTCCTCAGCCTAGCGCAGCCTTCCCCTGGCTGTCAGAGCCGCACACTCTCCTCTGACCACGGTACTTCACATGGCAGTATTTTCTTTCCTGGCAGCAGCAGAATTCCGCTCCACATCGGCGGTAATCCTTGACAGTCAGGGCTGCGCACAGCACATCTAACCAGAAGTGGGCATTAGAGGCCCGTCCTGGCAAATGCAGTGTCTCCCACTGTTCATCTGTATCTGCTGTGACAGGACATAAATAATGGAATCAATCAAAGAATGGTTTGGGTTGGAAGAGAACTTAAAGATCATCTCACTCCAACCTTTCTGATGAAGGCAGGGACACCTTCTGCTAGACCAAGATGCTCAGAGCCCCATCCAACTTGGCTTGAATGCTTTTAGGGTTTGGGGCATCTACAACTTCTCTGGACAACCTGTTCCAGTGCCTCACCACCCTCAGAGCAAAGAATTTTTTCCTAACATCTAATCTAGACCTACCCTCTTTCAATTTGAAGCCATTCCCCTTTGTCCTGTCACGACATGCCCTTGAAAATAGTCTCTCTCCAGCTTCTTGTAGGCTCCCTTCAGGTCCTAGAAGACTGCAATTAAGTCACCCCAAAGCTTTCTCTTCTCCAGACTGAACATTGCCAGTTCTCTTAGAATTTTCACACAGGAGAGGTGCTCCATCCCTCTGATCATCTTGGTGGCCTCCTCTGACTTACTTTAACAGGCCAATACTGTGCTGGAGATGACAGTGCTGGATGCAGTATTTGAGGTGGGGTCTCACCCCAATAAAACCTGGGTTTAGACAAGAAATCCCAATTTTTCAAAAGTAAAAGGATGGACAAGTCAGTGGCTTCAGTCAGAACTGAGCTGAATCTACAAAGACAGAAAAAAACCCCAAGGTAGAATCATCTGTTCTTTTAAACTCTCGACTGTTACACATTGTCAGCCCTAGTTCTCTGAGTGAAAACTGTTGTAATGATGATTTATATTAAAGATTCTTTAAATATACATATTCCCTTTTCAGTCACTTTAGTTTCTACAGAAAGCTCCGGACATGTTTCAAGGTACAAACATGAGAATTTGAGAACAAGTCAATGTAGTGACACCGAACAGCAGCTATCAAAATAAAACTCTTCTCCCTCCATTCACCATGATGCAACTCAAAGCTTTTCAGCAGTGCAGCAAAGCCTTTCTGTGCTCTTAAAAACTTTGTTTTTAAAATAGCCCAAGTTCATTTTTCCGAAGTTGCAGCAGGAGGTCCAAACTACTGGCAATCATTTTAAACCTTGTCTATAACCCAAATTGGCCTAATCCCAGCGTAACTGGCTACAAAACATGCCAAGGATGCAAGGCTAAGGAAATGCAGAAAGGCTGAAGCCCTGAGATAAAATGGAAACCTGCACAAACTTAAAGGTCAAATGCACAATTCACTGGCATTCTCAAATAAGCAACACACTCAGGCACTGCTCGTACTGCGAGGTATGGCTTACAAGGTGCCCTTAGATTGTTTCAAAGCCAAATAAACCAAACCATGCTGCACTTATTTGTCCTACAGAAACAGACGACCAGTTACAAACACTGCTGCCCCATGCCAGCCCTCAGCTAGGAGGGGTTCAGTTTTTGGACTGTTCTCAGCAAGCCACTCACACATTGGTTTTTTCACTCCATGTAGAGAAAATGTCAAGAATTTGTAGTGACAGCACAGGTGCTTTTGTTTGTCTGCTTATGAATCCCGAAGAGCTTCATAGTTCTCAGCTTCCTCACCTCCCCTCCTTTACAATAACAGTAGGCTAGACATACCAATACTTCATTAACAATTTTTTTTTAGTAAACCTGTATATGTTGGGGGAACAAAAGTCTTTCCAATACAAGTTTTTTTTTTTTTTTTTGCAGTTCACCGATATTGTGTTCAATGAATTAAAATACACTAGAAGACCAACATATAATGTAATTAACTGAGTATGTAAAAAGCCACTGTAAGGAAACTGCTAAATCATTTATTCAATGTATTAAAACCTTTTTTTTTATTATTTTGTTAGCCTTCTAAATCACTGGCATGAAAAAAAGGGGGCTGAAAACCACCATGAGGCTGCAGTTACCCACAGGGGCCTCAAATAAAAAAAAATTTACAATGTCACTGTTTTTCATTCCAGAAGCTTATATGTATTTGTCACTGCAGATTTGAAGAACTCACCCAACTGCTTAATGTGGGAGCTCATGATGAGAACTGGATGATTTTTCTAACAAGAAAAAAAAAATTTTTTTTTTAATGAGCACTTAAATTTGATCTTTCTTCTTACCCTCCCTTTAAACAGATAAACAACATTCCTTTCTGTAGAGTACCAAAGGAGTCATCATCCTATACAGACAAAGATATTCAGTATTATCTGTCTCAGACAACTATATTCAGAATTCAAATTCCTTTATGCTACATTAGTCACCACTGGCAGATCTATCTGCCAGGGAAATATGGGAATGAAGTATCTAAAATTTGGCTAAAAGCTGTAGTCCAGAAGCAAAACTATATAAGGAATGTAAATGGTTTCTTGTGTCCTTCTCAGTAATTAAATATATGTAAGAGTTATCCTAATTTAGGTTAAAACAGTTGTTATCAATTCCATAAAAAAGCTTTTGATTAAGTCCAATACAATTCCCTGCTCCTTTCCCACTGCCATTTTTTCAGTGTTGTGCTATTGCCTGACATAAAGGTCCATCTATATCTTCGGATGTAACTGCAAACTAAGTGAGGACAAAGCATCCAAAACTTGAGGTTGAATACTTTTTCTGAACACAGTCTCCCTCTTTATTTCTTCTTCATTTATTTAAAAATAAAGGAAGGAGGGTGGTATGTATGTGTGAAAGAATAAAAGAAGGAAGAAAAGCACAGAAAGCCCCCTGAAAATTTCCATGCAGAAATTGTATATTAAAGGATTCTCCAAATTAAAAAAAACTTCCAGAATATATTTTGAAGTAGACCTTCACTGCCACTTATATCCAATAGAGATAATTCAAAGGAGTTACATACATACACACATACACACACACATCTCTCTGTACAGATACATGTATAGATATATACATACAGACAGATGTATAGATATATACATATATGTAAAGGGACTTTTAAGACTTTTCTAGTTCCAAAATATGCCCGCAATTTCTCTGACCAGGTTGATGGTTTTGCATTCCAGCCACTGCTTTTTTGGTCTTCTTAATATACGGAAGCACTGCTAAAACCTGTCCCACAATCCTCTTATGAATTCACATCTCTGCTGCTTTCCAGAGCATCACAGTCTCAGCCACTTCCTTTGCTTTCTGTTAAGACTGCCCTACTGCCTTTCCCTCAGATTCAGTCCTAGATGCTCCAAGTTCCTACTATCTTGTGGCTAGACAGCAGCAACACAAATGCTTTCTCTAAAGTACACTCTGTGCCAGCACCCAGGAGAGCCTTAATGTCCTTTCAAGTAAGGACAGTAGATACAGTGACTGCATAAACCTCTTCAAAAAGCCAAAAAAAGGGGCCTTCCCATGTGAGGCAGAAACATCAGGACTTGAAATTTTAACTGTAGAGATATCACACCCTCACTTTATATTAGAGAGAGTAACCTTCAGATCTGTAAAATGTCTTTTCATTGTGAGCAATAAACCCAGAAAAACTACTGGTAAATATCATCATGGCAAGTACTTTAAGGCCATGCCTTTGCAGATCTGTAGTGAGCTTTATAAAAACAACATGTACCATATCCTTTCTTTCAGGGTCGCACCCTGAATACAAAAAATGCCTGAATGGAACTGTGTTTGAGATGAAGCCAAATCCTGTCTGGATTTACATCTGGCTTGTTCACAAAAGGAATGGTTAAATCAGATGCACTGCAGGAACATTTAATGAAATATTTAATTAAGTAAATATTTAGAACAATGCCTCCGACCGCCATTACAAACAATATAGTTCTTTTCATCCAAAAAAACTCATTGGAATAAGAAGAACTCAACAGGCTCACTTGAAGTCTTTTTGCTCACCTGTTTAAGAGCTTGCACCTGTTAAGTGCTCAAGTATTGCTTCTCAGCCTATTCTCACAACACATGGAATTCTCAAGTAATCTTCCAAATAAATACTCGTCACATCACACAACATCCAGGACCCATTTACTCCAGCTTAGCCATAACTGCGACAAAAGATGAGTGTAATACTGTAAAAAATTACAGTACTTCCCACATTAATAAAGAACTGAATAAGCTTTTCACGTAGAAATTTTCCCTTGAGGCATCTTGGTCTCAGAAGGACAGTAGAGAGTTGAAAGAAAAAACTGCTTCCACAGAAAAAAAGAAAAAAAAAAGAAGAAGAAAAAGGAAAACATAGAAAGAAAACTTCCTCTTCTGAGGAGCCCCTTCTAGATTACACATACAAGTGCCCGTAAAAATTAAGATTTCTTCCACTGAATTGAGATAGCTATGCAACTGTAAATCACTCTGTGATATATGGCACTGTTTGTAAAAAAGATTTTTATTGTCATAAAAACTAGATTCAGATTAAAACAGACATTAGAGTTTTGGCACATTACACAGAGCTCGTAATTTGGGCAGGAAATCTCAGTTGCCTTAACGTGTTGGAAGCCCAAGGCATAAGGTGGTTACAGTTGCACAACGATCCAAGGTAACCTCTCCCTCTTTACCTCCCGGGGCAGCTCAAGTTTCAGGTGAAGTTAATTGTTAGTTCCAAGTTGTATCCCGTTCTTAATCTCCAACTGATGAGTGCAGCCATAACAGCACTATAACAAGCAGCAGTACAATTTGAAACACTTACACATCCATCTACCATTTCTCCAGTGGCAAAGGGCAGATATTTTCCTCCAACTTCTTGGAGCATGACCTCCTGTCCTCCTATGCCTGTACTAATTCAGGCCAAATATTTCCAGCGTTTTGTGCAGAGACTCTTAGTGGAAGTAGAAGGAATCTGCATGGGCAAGTATAATGTTTCTGAGAGCTCCTACCAGCCTGTGGGTAGGAGCCTGACCCTGAGCAATGCAAGCCACCGCCCTCCACCCTCAGGGGAAGATGGGGGCTGCAGTGAGGCAAGCGCAAGAAGCTGGATCCTCTGCTGAGGCTGGTTCTATGTCCTGCTTCATCTTCTGACATTTCATTCTGCAAGAAACAGAGCTGTTTCCCTTGATTTGGATACACTGGGGAAAAGTACAAACCCTTAATTTGAGCAGATATATGGCAGCCCTAAAACAACCACTTAGGGCTAGAAGTTTAAAAATGAACAGATAACTCTGATTTCTGGGATTCCTGGAGCAGTATTGATTTTGTTAGGGGAATTAGGTTTTGAGACTTATTTTACAGAAACTGAAGTGCCAAGATACGCACCCAATTTAACATCATGAGACTTCAAAGCTGGGTTCAGTCACTTCACAGCAAAACAAAAGCTATTTTCCAAGCAAAATTGAAAACAGAATCACTTCACAGCAATAACAACACAGATCTTCAATATATCATTCTTCTTCCAGCCCAGCTCACACCATCCCTTCAGATCTCAATCTTTAGTCACCCTAATTATCACCAAGAGTAAGTTTTACAAGACAGTAAATCCAGCAAAAAATAAAATAATAAATGCCCACAGGTTGAAACGTGCTTGAATACACAGAAATCAAATCAGAAACTAAATTTTCCAAGCCCAGATCACTTACAATGCATGACAAAATACAGGGAAAAATGCTCTATTCATAAATAGTTACTCCTGCTGCCAAAGTTTGTTTATTAAAAAGCTGCAGGAACTATCAGCATCCTTCTGAAATGATCAAGTAGTTTAATAACTGAATTCATCAATGCATTCTTCCTGCATAAACCAAGGTATCTACCTATGGACAACCTCACAACAGATCACACAGATACTATGACTTCATTCACATGCAAATTCTGCCTACATCACTATTATTAAACTTGGAGCAGTGAATGTGGCTCTGTCTAACCGTGAGTACTCAGCTGTTTGCATTATACGTGCTACATTTAGTCTTCAGATGGGAAACAAAACTGGGTTTTAACACTCTTTCTAGGGTGGTACAATGCTCCACACAGGGAAGTCTAAAGGAATAGAACTAGTATCTTCACATAGAAAAAAAACATATCACTGAGACACTGAATAGCAAGTATGAGCTCCAAGTGACTAATGAAAGTCCAATATTTTATAGCTTTACTCTAAGTTCAGTGAAGTCAGCAGAAATGTGTGATGGGTTTTATGTGCCAGTGCTCTGTTCTGTATTATTATGCATTATTACAAACAAACAATAACCTGCAGATGTTGATCCTAACTCTTCTGGGATCCTTCCCCACAAATACAGTTGGCAGATCCTATCTGAGCAGCCCTATAGAGCGAGAAGGTCCATTAGCCTCACTAGATTAAGGATTTCTCTAATGGAGCTGGCTGGCGTGTCTGGTCACCACTAAGAAGATAGAGACAGATACACATCCTGAGCCCACGCTGCTCCAGCACCCCACCTTCACAGCATATGTTCTTGAAAAGCGAGAAGCAGTGACTTGCCTGGCAGTGACAAAAAAAATTACCCTAAATGAATAATTTAACACTTCCTCCCCTTTCCCCAAACTGTGTAAGAAAAGTATTTTAAAAATTAGAGCTTTTCCTCCCACTTTTGCTCAGTACTTCATATACCTCTCCTTCCCAAGGAGAAATCCCACAACTCTTTCTTTAGATTTATTGTGAAGAACAAACAATTTCGGTCTCACATTTTTCAAAACACACCAGTTTCCTCTTGCACTGTTCCGTAAAAATCCCCTTCCACCCTTGTGTATGCTCAGCACATGCTCCCAGCTCACAGCCTGGGAAACTTACTCCACTGAATTTTCTCTTCACACCACTAAAAGCTCAAGACGTAAAAACTCTCAGGCCCTGACACTTTAAGTTTCAGTAAGAGTGACTCTGCCACTCCATTCGTATCCATCCCATACTGGGATGAAGGGACCAGCCCAAGAAAACTGGCTACAGACTGCAAATCACCCCAGTGCATGGCGCAGCTGGGAGATGAATGGTTTTGCTCAGCAAGACAAAGCACACTGAAGCTAGGTCTGCCCGAGAAATGGGAGGCAAATTTGAAAGCAAACAACAAAATACTCTTTTCGAAGTCACCTCCCCTCTTCCACACCTGCCGATTCCGCTTCAACAATCCTATAATGAAATTTTAATCGGATGCATTTAAGATAACAATGCCTAGCTTTTTCATCCCACTCATCCCACAAATTACGAAAGACAAAAAAAGCCAAGAGAAAGGCACACTGAGCACGGGCTCACTCCAACAATGGAACGAAGGGGTGAGGAGCTGCCAGAGCTCATGAGTGTCCTACCTCCCGGCCAGGCTGGCAGGAGCCTCTGCACCCGAGCACAGCCTTAGGTACGTACCCAGGCTCCGTGCTGGGCAGCGCCTCCTCCCTCAGGGGCCAGGCATGGCTCCGGGCTGGCGGAGCAGCCTCCACGTCACGGAGCGGGACCGGGCCTAGAGCGAAGCGATGGGGCCGAGGCGGCACCGGAGGGTTTTTGTTGGTGGCACTTCCTGGGCTCTGTCCCCGGTAGGCGCAGGTGATACCGGTGGAGCAGAGCATGGGAGTGCTCAGCCCTCTGCCACCGGCTGTCCTGCGCTAATCTGCGGCCGCCAGCTTAGGGATATAATTAGATTCACAAAGGAGCCTTGTTAGCGCTCCCAGCTAAGAGGCCGGAGCACTTCAGATTAGTCAGACCCGCGACTATGCTGCTGAACGCGGCTGCGGGGCTCGGAGGGAAAAGCTGAGCAAACCCCAAAAAATGAAACCAGAGGACTGTCCCTTACGAAGGAGGGGGCTTTTTAGTTTTCGTTTGAAGTGCTATTTGACATGGCACATGGAAAGTACACTGACATTATGCTGCTGAAGCCTTTTGTTTCTTTGTTTTACCTCTTCTATCCTTTTCCAGTCTTCTAAGCAAATACATGGGCAGGTGAATACATGGGTGTGGGGCACTGCATCGTAAAGAAGCTAATGCTACTCATGAGATGACAGAGCTAAAACAAAATCTTTTAAGAGCTGGACCATCAATGGTAGTAGAGAGTTACAGATGATTTTCCTACACATGAAAAACAACCAGACAGTCATCTCAGGAAGCAGCTTCTCCTAGAAGAGAAGCACTCTATTATATCCATAGAAATAAACCACCTCAGTATGCAGGCATTGGAAATCATCACCTACAGAAAAAAGTGGCAGGTACATCCTTCCATCCCTAGGGAGACTTAAGTTACAAATTCTGGAAAATTCTTTCAAAGGACAATTTATTTTAAAAGTCTTCTGAAAAAATGAGCTTTATTCCATAGTCACACAATTAATCTCTTTCTGCTAGCCAGATTTGCACATGTAAGCTTGCCATGGTTGCTGACCATTGTCATACCTGAAGATATAAAGGATACAGTCAGGCTGCACAGAGTTTCTTTGGGGGAAAAGGAAAAAGATTAATTATGCTGTACCCTTAAGGATGAGCACAGTGGAATGAAGATAAACTTTCTTCTTACACACTGGCCTACATGCCATGATCATGTTTTCCTTAGGTTCACTGACCCATCACACTAAACAAAAACTATACACTTGTATTGGTTCTGTTCTTTAACAGAGCAGACTGACTGCACCACAGTATCCTTACCAACTGACTGAGCCATATCCTGTGTGTATAAAATGAACGGCTTTACACAGGTCAAAGCAGGATGCATTTATAGTTGCAAAGGAAAATCTGTAAGTCCCATGGATTGACAGAATCCTCAAACTTCAGGAAGGAGGTTGGCTAAAGGGCAAGAAGTGGTCTTATTTTATGCAAGCATACATATTTGGATTTTAATAAGAAACCCAGTTAAAACAGCATATGACAGAATAACCAATTACAAAGAAGTCCAATAGCTCAATGGTATGAATCTGCAGGAAAGTTAGATGGTGTCTGGCTAAAACTGTCTCAGCCAAACTGATATATTCTACTAAAAACTGCACTTCATATAAATGTGAGAGTATTGACTACTCACATATGTTAAAGGTAATGTAATGAGGCCTTTTTGGAAATAGCCTTCAATAAAGGTAAGCTAAACCTAGCTTGATGCCTTGGTTATTAAGACACATGCATAACATTAACACACATGTATGCGTGTGCCCGTGCATACTGAGACCAGAGAAAGGCAGGCTTTGATTTAATGGCTCGCTTTTGTAACAATGTTTCAGAAAGAGTCTAAAAACCAGGGAGCTATTGCTGTGTGAAAGAGGATGCAAAGTCAACCTGACAAATATTATTCTATGTCTGGTGATTTATTGGGCAAAACAGAGAAGTAAAATTCAAGTGGGAAAAAAAGACTATTTTTTCCTGAATTTCCAGCAGCAAGTCCATCCTCACTGTACATATCAGAAGAATAAATTGCATAGAGTAGATAATATTGAATCTGCTGTCTAAAAACCAGAGAAATACATTGATACAGCGGTAAGAGATGAGGAAAACTAAGTATTTCCTTAATTTTAAACAAAAGGAAAATCTGAACCTCAAAATACAGTTGACTAATAGGATTTTTAATTTGCTTTAAAAAGCCTCTTTTCAGTCTTAATCTGCAATCAGATACTGCTGAGCTGTCCTGCTAGACTGCAGCCAAAACAGCAAACAAGCTCATCTTACCTTCACTACAAAGATTGCTGGGAATGACAGTATATTTGCTAGAAAACAGCTATTAACAATCACATAATTGCTATGAAAGGTTTCCCAGAAGACTAGTTGAAATTTTAAAAATATTCCTGAAAGGACTAGGATTATTACAATATTTATGTGACATGTAGGATCCAAAGATGAATGAAGGTGCGTGAGCAGACAAATGCCATGCACAAGATTTCAGCCTACAGAAGAATAGAGACTTTTCAGTCAAGGGCCAAGACCCCTCTCATTCAAGGCTGTATCTCAAGTGTAAATCTGCTTCTGAGAGAGTACAATTAAGTAAACAACCTGGAATCATTACTCCAGTTGCTGTTGGGTTACAGTACAGAAGGAAAAGGCACCTATATCCAACATCACACACTTGGTATTAATGCAGACATGTTTCTAAAGCTATGACACTGGATGCACAATCACAATAGTATCGAGTCTATACAGTACCAAACAACTGCCATTAGTAACTGCTCCTGAAAGAGGAAACTGTATGTCCCTAGTTCAAAAGAATCCCCTGCACATCACAACCTGAGCTTCCAGAAGGTTTTACCTCCTTACTGAAAATTAAAACATCAGCTAAAACCTTTGTATTAAAAATCAGAATAACTCAAGAGTTAACTCCCCAGCTTCTCCTTTCCCATCCCCAGAACGAGAAAACAGATTCAGGGTGAAAAGCTTTCAAGCTTTCACCAGAAACACACATATCAGTTTCACTTGAAAAGTTTCCCAAGTAATTTTTTTTTCATTCATTTTAATAGCCAAAGTTGTGGGAAGTTACTTGCTCATAACCAAGAGCAGCGCCACGGGAAGAGCAGTATCTGCAATCAAGCCTGTTAATGAAAGTGCCCATCCCTGTCTGCCCTCCACCTGACTGGCTGCCAAGGCAGGCTTCATTCCCCTCTAAGCCTCTCCCCTGTGTGTCCACAGGCATATGGCTTTCATCAAAAATATACCCAAAAACGTGGTTAAAAACCTGGATGTTCAACATACCTGTCCCTTTGAGATCTTCTGGGAAACACACTTGCGATGCTTTTGCCTAGACTGATCTTCCTGCATTATTAAAATATATATTACCACATTTAATTCAGGAATGCTTATCCAACACAGACTATTGTATCCTAAGGCATAAATTTCTAAATAATGTACATAGTTTTGAAATCCCTTAAGTCGTTTAAATGAAAGTAACAGCCACAAGAGAGCGCTACCAGCAAAGGATTCACCCACAGGGAAAAATCAGACTTTAAACTATACAGAGTAATAAAAAAAGAAAAAGGTTGTGGTTAGGCAGTCTTGTTTGCGCATCTAAAGGGTGTCCTCAGACATTTAATTGCTATACCTGTGATCTTCAGAAGACAGGAGATATTCTGAGTGTCTCCATTTTCTAAGGTGTAATTCAAGATAGAGCAATGAATGTTTCTTTGTTTCAAAGGGAGATTAGTCAGCAGTTTTTGGATTTTACACACCTTTAAAATGATCCGCTTCAACTGAGACACCTGAAATTAACAGCTTTTCTGATATCACCGTTTTTTCCCCTGAATGTTCGCAGTTGACTAAGCCTCAGCGCAATGGGTTAAAACAACCAAACTGTAGCTTTGGTGTTGTTTATGATCTCTGTGCACTGAGTATCTGAATACCTTGGACTCCCCATTTACGTATCTTTCCAAAAAAAGTGCCAACAAATTATAACAACAAAGTCAGTCTATTTTTCTGGAACAGCAAATGAAACTTCAGCACTTTTTACCACGCAAAACAAGAGTTCCTGTTTTTGCAATTTCAGCTTCTAGTATCTTCTCATAAAACAAAACAACTTCCAAAAAGTATTCGTAAAAAAGCAGTGACCTAGAACTTTAAAATAATAAAACAAAAATATAAATACATGCTTAGCTTAAGGACTTCTAGGGGGAAGGAGAGGCTCTGAAAGAGAAAAGTAGTAATAAAAGCAACCTATTAATATTCACATATTCTTAGAATGGCAAATTGAGCCAGTATAATAACCAGACAAGTTATTGACAGAACTCTATTGTATAGGTGTCTGTACAAGTCCCTAAAATTCCAGCAAAGCAGCATATTCTACCTTAAATGCCCATTCTCACATGCCAAAATTCACAGAAAGGTCTACACAATCACCTTTTGCCTTGCTGTCAACCATGACAAGATCTATAAGACCTTTAGCATTGCTCTTTGCTTTCTCCTCCCATGGACAAGGTAACCAGTTGGTCTTACCTCCCATTTGCCAGTCATCCTGCACCTGAAAAATGGAGCAAACAGCAATGCCACACTACAGCCAACAGTGCCTCTTTTAAAAGAAGCCATGTTGGAAGGAGTATTACCTTGTCACAGCACAGCAGCTCCTTTCCTATCCCATTCTCTAATAAGGTGCATTTTACATCAAGATAAACCAAAGAGACCTGCAAAACGCTCTGCTTCTGTCTGTGAAAATAAATAAATGCAAATAAATTATCAACCATAGTGCCCTTAAAGATTTCAGTCATTCATTTGAAGAAATCAGGATTTCAGCATCACAGTTTGCTCTGGTTTTCCTTGTTCCTCAGCCGAACTGTACAGGGTTGAGCAGGATGTAACAGCAATTTCATTTATAAATAAGATATGCACTGTCAACAAAGAGGTATTAATTTGTATGAGGTAAAACATCATCAATCTTCCTGCCTTCTGAATTCACAATAGACTACCATGATAAAGCTCTCATATTCTGAAACTGTTTTTCCTTGCTCTGCATTGGGGAACTAGACAGACACATCTGTATGTCTGAGATAAAAGTGTTGCTCTTGGGATTTATGGTATATTATATAAGCTACATAAATACTTTTCTCTCATCTTTATTTTTTGCACATTCCGCTACCTTTTGATGGCTAGATACCATTAAACTCCTGATGTCATCCTCTTACCTCAGTTTTTGCCATGATTTATCAGAATTCCTCAGAAGGATAATAGAACATTTATTTTAATGAGTATTTATCATTAGGAAACATCTAAAGTGCTTCACACATTGAATAAATTGGTTCTGGCAGAGTTTATTTTCAAATATCTTGGAAATTATCATGCCACGTAAAGTGCTAAAGAAAATAACCTGTAAGGTAAATACAAAAGAAGTGTTATTCACCAGTAACACTGAAGAAAAACACAGCCTCTGACAGGGCTAATGCTAACAGCAGCAGCAGGAGTCAAAATACATGAGGGATTTTAGGCTGTCTTACCATGGCTGAGGTGAAGGAGCAGGAAGCAGAGCAGCCTTCAGACACACTCCCCCCGCCACCTTTTCCCAGGATGGGCAGAGTGAACGCCAGAGCAGCACACAGCTGCCAGCCCAATACGCTGCCTTCAGCAAGAAGCAACTTGCCACATCCTTGGGGCACATAGCCACAGAAACCCTGGTGCTGCTTGTGGCCAGAAACAATGGGTGTGTTTTGCCTCCCAGCCACTCACCACAATGAGCTTACCCTTCGACAGCCATCCCAAATGAGTTGAGCTTCCTCAGAAACCACATTCCGAATACTGGTCTTTCCACACAGGTGTGGTGTCTGCCCACACCCATTTCAGCTGTAATTTACCTAAACACGTCCAAGGTGACCCAAAAACGGGAGTTGGAAAAGGGAATTCCTCTTGTCTCAGGGCATTTCAGGAGACAGCCCAGCCCTACTTCATCTTGTTCTTGGTTAAAACACTATAGCCACATGACGCAAATTACTGAGCCTCCACAAAGAACTGTGCCACAAGCTAAGATGGTTCAGGTTTTATCTGAGAAAGCTATTTTGTTCTGACATGACCTATGCCAGGCCATTTACCATCCCCCAGAGTGCTTTCTTCCACCCCTGGTTCAGCTGCCCACCTGCTGGCAAGGCTGCTCCATGAGCCAGATCAGAGAACTGACTCAGATTTCAATTGCAACCCATCAGAAATTTCCCCAGACTTTGGCTTTTGTCATTCTATCCTTCCTCTGCACTCAGCAGGAAGATCGACTAAAAGCATAAAGGCTGTGTAACTCAGCAGTGTGGTAGCTGTGACTCTGTGCCAGACTTTGGTTTGCCAGGTGATCCAGTATTATGCAGCTTCAGTAGCAATGACCATAAAATACCATGGGTTTCTTGTGCAAGAGATAAGATGCAAATTTCTTTGGTTATTCAGTAACTAAATCTGCAACACACTTGCATTCCTGCCCTTCTTTGAAGTGGTTATACTTCTGAAGCTAAAGGCTGAATTCAGAAATTATTTTAAAACTTCTTTATAATCTTTGCAAATTGGAAGGTGTTACTATAGTCACTTGACCGAGTAGAGCATAAAATCTCTACATATGGTGGATACTTGATGGTGACATGTCTAAGGAGTGTCAAGTTCTCAAACTTGTCAATCATTTAGTCTTCAGGACATGAAATATGTAACCTAAAATAAGAGTTCCACAAAGAGAAAACTGCAACCCACTGAAATATGAGTATTATTTCTTCTCTCCTCAAATTGCACATGTGCATGTCAACGTCCTTAACTAGTATTTAAAAAACCCAACACTCTGAAGTGCTTAAAAGCAACCACAAACAATTATTTCAAAACATATACAACATACACAGAAGCATGCCTTCAACATGCAAAGATCATCTCTGACATAAAAAGATTATTTAATTGGTCTTTAATGGATGGGTTTATAATTCTGTTTCAGTCAGAAATCTGTAGATATCTACAGTATTATCAACACAAAGAAATGGTCTGTGTGTGCATGTCAAAGTATTATGTGAAATGAGTAAGTCTTCAGAGCCCCAGATTTTAGAAGGCTCAGTTGTTTTCCTCTCTCTCACCCAAGCGGCTACATATTACATTTTCCAACATCTACACTGAAATTCACAAGTGGAAAGCAGTTTTCAGAATAACTCCAATGTACCACATTGTTAGAGGACATTTTACAAGTCCTGTGAGCATTTGCATACTTTTTTATCTTTAGTTATGTGAGTGCTCTTACTGTATTGGATGAAAGTACTCATGCTCAAAATTAACCATGTTGACAAGTGCATGCATGATTGAAGGAAAAAAAAAAACAACTAAAACCCAGTCATGACTTACAGGTTGTTACCGTTTGATGGCTATGCCATTCCACAAAAAAGCCATGTTGCCCAATTACTTAAAAGAACTGAATAGCACTGCCACAAGTAACCTTCTGAACATGCATATTCAAATTATAGAGTACTCCTTTTATGTACAAGGAAAAATGTCTATGGTCTTCCTAATAGCCCAAACACTGCCCTAACAGAGTCGACTTGGTAAAACATTGTGACATCTGTTGTAATTTTGGCTTTCTGTTCTTCAAGCTTTACAGGGCAGATTTTTTAGATTTGCAAAGAAATAAATTATAAAGGTTGCCACAGAATGAAAACATGTCAGCCATGACATATGTATTTGAGAGAAGCCTGACAGCTATACAAGATAAACATCCAAAATCACAAGACAACAATTTGCTCTGTGAAACCACGGACAATACACCACCAATTGGAGCAACTAAAGCTTACGTTCACCTCAGGCATCTGTCAATATGTCACTAACAGCATGAATCAAATTATGTTAACAAAACTGAGAAACAGGTGAGGAGGGCAGAAAATTAAGAAATAAAAGTACTTTTTAGATGTATACCCCACCAAAAAGGCAGTTGGCATGGGAAACATCCAAACACCTGAGTGCTATTGCTAGGGTTACAGCAAAGGGAATGGGGATGCACACCATTAATGTGTTAAGTGACTGTGATGCAATCAGGAAAAATGGTTCTCATCAGGGCTTTTCTATGGTATAATCTGCTGAAATTATAAGATGCAAGTGTGTGCTCCTCCTTTTGTCATGTCCATTCCTTCCATCAGTAGTGCAGGAACACACAGCTGAAGGATGAGGAGCACAGTGGAGGAGGTCCAGCCAGCCTTGGATTTGCCCACAGAGATGGTGGATGGCAAGCCTCAGCAGAAGGGGATCCCCAGGTGGGCTGGCCTACTCTGTGTGTCCCCACTGAGCATGTGTGTACAGTGTGATTTATTTGGCAGATGCTCCATTAAACACTCCTTCACAGAAAGATCCTGCTGGGATTGCTAGGCACTCCTTAAAGCACAGGATATCCGACCCAAGGTTCTTCTGAGCTGTGCCTGTAGCTGCTCTGCAGTTCACATGTGCCATGTTTGTGCGTATCTGGTTCCTGCCACCCCTCTGTGAGCCATGGTAGCTCACTAGCAGCAATGGAGAAGAAGAGGTGCCCTAGCCTGGTCATGCCCTGTCACATATCCTAAAACACAGGGCTTGCTTCTCTCTCCATCACCAGACCTGGCTGGGTGCAGTGTATGTGCCCACACCTGGCACACATTTACACCTGGCCCATCCTGCTTAGAGCAAAAGAGGGGGCCCACATCAATGTACTAATGTACTTCTCAAGTGAATTTGCAAAGTGGAGTTTAAAACAGCCCAGCCCTTCCACCAACTGCAGTTACACAGACGTGTTCATACCTTGAACTTGAAAGCTGTGCGCATCTGTTACAAATACCCCCTCTCTAAGATCTGCATTAGCATGTCCTGTTCCACAGCTGTCAGTTCCACGAAACACGGGTAGCAAGGGGCTGTCACACCTGCCTGCTTCTTACAACAATGGTACATGTATGCAGATACAGCCCTGGAAAGCCCTACCAGTTTCCTATATTTTTTCCAAAGTCTGGTTGAAAACACAGGAATAAAAAAAATTTAAAAAAAAACAAAAAACCAAAACAAAACAACAACAAAAAAAAACCCAAAAAAAAAAACCAAAAAAAACCAAACAAAAAACCCCAAAAAACCAAAAAACCTGTTCTTGGTCAGTTAAGGCGAAGGTCAATCTTCAAAAAGGAGGAATTATGGCTACTGGGCAACAAGAGATAAACCACTGCTACTCACTTTGCCATAACAAACCCCAGTTCCAGAAGCAATGAAATCTAATCGAATGACAAAACAGATCTCACTTGTACTCAACAGTGGTTCTCCACAAGTGCATTTGGTTTACTGAACAATGCTTAACCATAACCATGGACAAAATAATATACAAAATGTTACGTGTATACAAAATGTTACAGATTGTGTCCTATACCATTTTGATATCTATGAAAGTAGAATTATCAAGGCCAAACACACGTAAGAGACAGAATTCATGGTCTTCCATCTGTATCTTGTAATTGCACAGAAAAAAAAAAATCCCTCAATTTTCCAAGTAATCTCACAAACTGATATTGCCAAATTTCACAGAGTATTTCTGCAGCCACAAGGAGCCATGAAGTACACATCTAGCTACTCCACAGGTCCTAAATAGGTAAAACTACATCTCCTTGCTAAGTTACACAAAACCCACTACAGAAAAGTCATTGGTGGTGTTCTGCTCAGAATGTGACAAATTTCAGTGATCTTCCACCTGAACATTGTAAATGAGTGTCAAGATTTTTATTCACGCATTTCTGTTCAGGTCTCAGGTGTCTGAAACAATACTGTACAATCTTGGAGCCCTCAAGACATTCATTAAAAATTCCTTCTTCTGTGCTTTAATTAAGAGTTGGCTGTCTTCATGCAGTGCCATGCAAATAAAGATAACCCTAACTTTACACGTCTAGGTGTTTATAGCACAAGTATCAGGAAGTCACTTCCCTTGTTAGGATTTTGCGCAGTAATGTCAGGATTCATACTACGCTTCTGATGACAAGTGTGTTTGCTCCCGCTCTCTTTCCCCTCTCTTTTAACAAGGAGCATTGCAAAAAGAGCTTGCACTTTGGCAACATGAAAGCACAAAACCAAAATGCTACACAAAAGAAAAAAAATCCAAGAAGCCCTCATGTACACAATGTGGCCAAACTCCAGAGCTTTAAAGCTGGTTCTCAGGCACTGGCAGTACCTGCAGAGTTGGCCAAGTTAAACAAAGTCCAGCTTCTCATCACTAGCAGACCCTGCTGAAAAGAGGCTGCTCCCTCCCTTGCCCATCCATTTCTGCCGCTAACAGACGACTCAGCAGCCAAGAGGACAACCCATATAACTTCTTAGGGTGAATCTCAGAGGTTAAAATCTCACCCTGCCTTTAATAAATCACACATGAAAGCATCACCTATGTGCCATTTTTTAACAATTTAATGTGTCTCATGAATGCATAGTGAAAAATTATTCTTACTATGGATTTGTGATTTATGCTTATGTCTACCATGTGCAAAGGAATGAAGGTGGTATGTAATAAGTAGAAAGGAATTTAAGCTAGAAGTATATGCAAAATAATTAAATTACATAGAATATGGCAATCACCTTAACATCAACATTCAGTATTAACACTCAGAGCAATTTCATTTGTATATAGATATGCACACTGTTTCCAAACAAAAGAAATTCACATGTAATTCCAGTAAGAAATATACCAAACATGGTTTGCTTTCTGTTTTCCTAGGAAAGGAATCTACTCAAGAAATTACTCAGTACTACACTGAAGAACTAGCATGCAATTCAGGTGTATTGTTTCTCCAAATCCACTTGAGAAAACAACATGAAGCCTCCTGAGTCCTCTTTTAATCCAAGACCAAAAGTACACTGTGCTCGTTCAACCATCAATATATGTAAGGTTCTTAAACATCATGTTTGTTGTTGAGCCAGCTGCACAGTCCTGATTTGGTTTAGACCACAACTATGCAATGCTTCCAGAAAATACAGCAAAGTATGTATGCTGATAGCCAACACATTTATGCTGAGTATTTGGTACTGCAGGCATTTTTATTCAGAAACAAGTGTTATTTTCCCTGTGTGAGTCAAGCACCAGATTCTTTAAAAAAAAGCAGGTAAATACAATTTTGTGGAAGCCAGCTACCACTGCAGAAAAACACAAGCCCCTTAAGAAACCTTTGTAACAGACACAAAATAATTGTTATGAATGAAACATATTACTCTCACTAAAACATTATCCCCTGGTCTTCACTGTAGCTACATTAGACTTCTAAATAGACAATAGCATGTCCTGCTGTTTCCTACATACAGAAACAGACCAATATAGGATCAGGCTGTGGCACTACTGCTTTGAGAAGAAATTTCACATGGACATAATTCTCAGCAGTGACAAATAAAATCTGATTTTTCTCAATTAGTTGTATTGACATTAATTGTAAGGAAGTTCTCCACCTTCCAGAAGAATTTTGTTAAGAAGTAATTTTTTCATAACAGTAATAGATTATTTAAAGTTTGCTTTTCACTTTTGGATTAGTCTACAAACAGACACTACAAACAATCCCAGGGAAAAATATTTTCCACATAAAGCTTAGATCTTGGCTACCCACACTAACTCTCACAAATAACAAGAACAATATGATTAAAACAAAGATTCTCTTAAGCTTCAGGATTGAGTTGAACTTCAAGGCTTTTGTCTATTTTGTGCTTCAAATTATCACACTGATGTCCACAAGGAATAAAATGTTAATCCAATGCTACAGAGAGACATCACAGTGCTAGACAGAGGACACAGGGCAAGCAGACAAAAAGATGCCAAGATGACTTGCAGATCAATACTTCATCTTACATGTAATTCAATGATTGTGGGACTATCCCCAGTCTCCCCAGAGAACTGTTAGTGTGGATCTGAAGATTGAAACAGTCTAAAAATGCTAAAACAGCCATTTCAAGATTGCCGTAATTGATTGAAGTGCAGACTACCTCTGAAAAGTGGTGGTCCTACCCAGCTGAAACCCTAGCTATTCAAGTAATTTTGTAGTCAGATCAGTTCCCTGATCCAATTCAATCCAGACCTGCAGGAGTACTCACACAAAGACTAAACAACTGGTTTGCTTAAAGACACGGTTGTTTAAAACACTCATAAAAATTCAGCAGGCCTAAGATTTAGGGCAAACAAAACAAAACTAATACTGTTGTTCAAACCATAACTTCTGAAAGAAAGCATGCAACAAGGTTTTTGCAAAAACCTGCATCATTTGAACTTCCAACAGGAAAAGAAAAGCTATTTCAGCACAGTGACAGCAGTGCATGAGAACAAGCTGGCCAAGAATAAAATGAGACTGAAGTTAAAAGGTTTCTGACCGTCAAAGGACTGATGTCCTAGGGCAACTTTCCAAGAGAAAGAGCAAAGTTGAAAAACCACAGACAAAAGCCCCAGCTAGTTTCATTCAGTAAGTTTTATGAAATTTTATCTAATATTATGCAGGCTTGTCAATGACCCAAAGGGCTACTGCCTCTTTTGGGAGCTATGGAAGTTCTTAATGAATTTAAAACAAAAATGTTTTCTCTAACAACAGCCACTGTTTCAGCCTCTTGGCTAGAAAAGCTAGCTTGCTTTTCCTGTTGCACATATGCTAGGGAAGGAAAAGGGGGAAAGATGATAAACAACTGCTGAAAATCCATCAGTTTTGCATCAAAGTGCTCAAGGGCACGCATAGCAATGGGTCTTTGCTGCCTGTAAAGAATGGCCACAAATCCTCAGCAGCAAATCAGCACTTGATTAGCTGTAGGAAAGTTCTCTAAAATCACATGCATGAAGCGAATCACAGAATCATCAAGGCTGGAAGAGATCTTTAAATGATCCAGTCCAACTGTCCACCCAGCACTACTACGGTAACCCCTAAAACCACTAAAACATAACATCCAGCACCAGATCCAGGCGCCTTGAACACCTACAGGGATGGTGACTCCACCATCTTGCTGGGCAACCTATTCCAATGCCTGACCATCCTAACAGTGAAAAAATTTTTTCAAGTATCTGATCTGAATCTCCCAGCTTATGGCCATTTCCTCTTGTTCTCTCACTGCTGTCACAGTAGAAGAGAATGGTCCCCACCTCACTGGAACCTCCTTTCAGATAGTTGTAGAGTGATTAGGTACAAGTGAGCAACAAGAATGGCACAGCTGTGTCTCTCATGAGGGTATTTCTGCACTAAACTTTCTGCCATTTCCAAAGATAGATCAGAATTCACAGTATCTGAGCAAACTACTTTCATAAAATTGAAAAGCACCAAGAAAGAGGGAATCTTTCTACTTGGTCTGAAGCTCTTCCTGGTAATTAAGACTTGCTGTCTTGGCAGATTCTTCAGTATCTATAAAACTTCTCAACCCTGAAGTTCTCCCTTTCTCTGACAGGAATAGCTGATGTAACCTCTGCTAACAAGTGCTTTTACTGGAACAGCCAGAGCAAGTTGGAACTGCTGAATATCAACATGATTTATGTTAGTTGTGAATGTATTTTACTTTGCATTTATTAGCTTTAGTGCTACAAAAATTTGGTGAGAGCTTCCAGAAGCAGCTATTGTTGAGGATATAAACGATCAGCTGTGAAAGAGCTCCAGGTTCCCGTAATTCCTTCTATCAAAAATACCTTCTAAAACCAAAGGTGAAAAGCACACCTGTGTACCTCTCTTACCTATCAGTGCTATTTCACAAAAGACTGTCCTCATTTAAGACAGCCTCAGTCATTATATTTATGGACTGGATCATCATACCTGTCAAGCTCAAATTCTTGGCATTTTCTATGTTGCATCAAAATTCTTTTTTAATTCTAACAGATACCCAAAATTCTCACATGAAAGGCTGGCTGGTATAATTTGATAAGGGTAATTAATTAGAAAGTTCTGATTCATCAGAGTAGGAAACTACCATGAAAGATCATGTTGTTCAGATCTCTTGGTTGGAATTTTTTTCAGAAATTACAAGATTTAACCTACTTTAACGTCGGTTCACTCTTGTCAAAAATATTTTATGAAAATTATTTTTAACTCAAGTTAGTAAAAATAGCGTGAACTTAAAAGCCATAAGTCAAAATGACAAACCAAAAAGTTTTTGTACCAAAAATGTGTTCTGTTTTGACAAACTACTTCACTTTTCCCCTTCACTAATAACTAACTGAAAGTACTCTTTACACAAACCACTTATGGAATGCTTGAGAGCTCAAATACTTTCAGAATGGGAAAATGCTTTTCCAAAAGCTTCCCATGTAACCCACTCCTCACAGCACAACTGGTCTGCAAGGCATATACACTAAAGAGAATTGCCCATGTCCGCACACCAAAGGCAGGGAAGCAGAGCTGACAGCCTGCTTTGGGCACTGCACTTCAGGAGGACTGAAAGAGACAGTGTCCTGACTCATCACATCACAACAGCATCCACAGAATATATTGCCTCGGGTTTTGCTCTGATCAATAGGCTGCCTCTCTCCGCATCTTCCTCTATAAAGGGTATATGTTTAAGGAGGAGGTTAACACTACATAATATGCACATTAATAACACTGAATGAAAGTCACTAACTTGTCAAATCTTGGCAAATTTATTTGCCCAGTAGCTGATAGGCTGAAACACATTTGGTTTTCCAGCTACCGACACAAGCTTACCTTTTTACTACAAGCTTCAGTGTCTTGTGTGAACCTTTCACCAGACAAATTGCTTCTTGTCGGAAGCCAGACAGGCCCACATCATTGATGCCAACAATTTCATCCCCAGCCAGTAACTTGTCCACAGCTGCAGCTTTGCTCCCATCTTCTATCTAGAAAGAAAAAAGCATGTAACAAATGGTAGAATTGTACAGGTTACACAGTGCCACTTTTAAAATAAGCTAATGAGCTTTCAGTCCTGGCTTCAACAAAAATTAATACAATAATTATGTGCTTAACATAATTAAGAAGGTACATTAAAAATCACTATAAAGAAATAGTAATTATACGGAGACAATTAGAATAGGAAAGAAATAAAAGAGAGGAAACCTCCTGAGAAAGCTAGAAAGCTTGAGGGAAATTTGGGAATATAAGGAAAAACTTCTTTGCTGTGCATGCACTGGAGCAGACTGCCCAGAGAGGTTGTGGAGTCTCCCTTCACTGGAGATATTCAAGAACTGTCTGGATGCAAATCTGTGTTCTGGGATGACCCTGCTTGAGCAGGGAGGCTGGAACAGATGATCCACTGTGGTCCCTTCCAACTTGTCCTATTCTGTGATTCTGTGAAAAGCATCTGTGATCTTTACCTCTGTTCAATACTGAACGTGTAATCATACTTGCAAATAGAGCTTTGGGCAGGCATCTTAAAATATGGCTCTCTAGAGAAGGTAGCCAATAATATTAACCATTTAATTGTCAATAACATTAACACACAGCCAACTTCAAAAATCTGGCATGCAAAGAAATCCCAAAACATTGCTTAACAGGTTGGTCTAGAAAACAAAGGTATTTTCATCAGGAACATAACATTTAGGAAAATACCTAAGAATTTACCATCCATACAGCTAATTAACAGCTCTGGCTTAAAAATACACTGATACTAAGGAAAGTTCACAGGAAGATTATTTTGCTGCCACAGGCATCTCTTGAATGCATTAAATTTTTATACAATAGTTCATAACATGTGGCAAAAACACAAGATAAATTAAAGAGTCAGGCTTTTGCAATTCCCACCCCAACTAAGTAAAAAACCCCACAGTGGTTTACAAGATACCCATTTTCAAAATTTAAAATAAATCTCAAAAGCTTGATCAGACAGATTAACAAGTACCAACAATTTGAACTGATTTCAAATGATGATTACGAGCATATTATGAGGTTATGCAAAGAGAGAATTAGAAGGCCCAAAGCCCAGCTAGAACTTAATCTGGCTACTGCTGTAAAAGACAATAAAAATATTTTCATAAATACATTAGCAAGCAAAAGAGGGCTAAGGAAAATCTTTATCCTTCATTGGATGTTTGGGGACGATCCCTTTAAAAGATGAGACACTTAGGGACATGGTTTAGTGGTGGACAGGGCAGTGCTAAGTTAATATTTGTATTCTATTATTCTAAAGCTATTTTCCAAATGAGACAATTCTATGATTCTAAGTATAGCTGCAGGTATTGAACACTTTGCAATTCAATCCCTTGGCTTTCTAGTTTCTTCCTATCTCTTTTGCTGTCAACACAGCCTCTGGCTTCTGAGTTGCTTGGCTTTATGATCTATGCATTTAATTTTATTCCTGCCTCACTTGCTCATAATCCATATCCCCCAGCTTCCTGTACATTTCACACTTTGTCTTCAAAGCAAAGACTTTCGCTTATGTCTTCATTATATTTTACATTGACTATAGTATCTGAGTCCCACATTATTAAATGCCAGCAAATTTACAAAAAGTAATGCCTTGTAATCACCCCAATTGCAGAAAGCTTCATAAAGAACTGCCATCTTCTGAGGCACCAAAGTCAATCAGCAATGAGATAAATCCAGAGGAAAGTAACTTCATGAATTCTGAAGCTCACAGTACAGGTTTTAGAAAGAGTCAAGCAACAAAAATATAAATTAAATAACCTAATAAAAAAAGCAATATCTCTTGATGAAAGTACTTTAGGATGATCTCATAAAGCACTCGATCTCACTGCAGGCACATAAAAGCTCTCTTTATGTAAGTTTATGATAGATGTTCTTAAAAATCTTCAGGCCTGTAAACCTAAGCCAAAAAGAATACTATGAAAAATGCTTAGTCTTATATCCCATTCTAAAACACTCATTATTAATACTAATCAAGAAACTTTATTTCCAGAACTTCTTATCTTAAAAAAACCCCAGATAATTAAAGATAGAACAAGTTTCTGCATTCCCATACATCTAGTTTTCAAGTTATGATCTGTCCTCTGACCTGTTCACATTTCTTCTGAGCGTCAAGAATTTACCAGAATACCAAATTATCACTGCAAATCTTCAGTAAGGATGGAAACAACAGAATAGCAATGGAAATTGCTTATATGTAAGTAAAGATTTCAGTTCAGAGCTGTCAAGTATACAGCATCTGCTGTATAAGGGACACCGAAATCAGGTTGAGCAGAACAAGACAACAGGCAGCCTGGGACTTGTATCTGAAGCTAGAGTAGGTTAGAAAAGTGGCACAAAAAACATCAAGCAAAGTCAGAGTTAAAACACTAGAATTGTACGGGGAAGGTCAAGTGGCAGAGGCAGCAGTGGGGGATGGGACAGGGCACACAGGACAGGGAGCAGAGAGGGAAAGTATCTTGGAGGACACATTTAACTTCCAAATGTAGATCCCAACCATTTGCAGCCCTTATGCCCCAAGCAAGGCACCCAAACATAATGACAAGGCTAAGATGTCTCTGGCCTCCAAAACACCTCAACAGGATCTTTTTTTTGTCTGTATTAAAAAAGAAAAAGGGGAGGGGGAGGCAAAAATCTGTCTCCTAGGGTTTGAAGGAATGTTCATTGTTCTCAGTAAGTGTGTTTGTTTTTCCTTCAGGCTGGCAATGCATTGGCAGCAGGGAGTATTCAGTTACCCCCTCTGAGTTTTAATTTCAGCAGGGAAGCTACACATTCCACACAAAGCAAGCTTTCCAAGGAGACTCTGGCTGTCCAAAACAACATTAATCAAAAAACCTCAAAAAGTATTTAAAAAATCAAAACCTAAACACAAAGCTGAAGCCACCTTCATGAAAACTTCATGTGGCTTTAAGATCTTGTCTGCAGATCACCTGCAGGTAGGGAGAATAAAAACTACACATCCATTCACAGTAGAAGGCTTTTCAAGCTGAATAAATTTAAACAAGCCTTTCATACTCAGATCCCCAAATGGCTGTACAGATATGATTCTGCCTGACAATACGCTTTTAAGTGGAAATGGGAAAGTTAGACAGGAAAAATACAATTTCTTCTATTATACTAGAAGTCCTTCCTTTAGTCATAAGAACTAAAAGCATAAGGCTTTGCACACATATAAAGAAACACAGCCAAAAATACCCATGAGGAAAAGGCCTCTTCAAATATACTGCTATATTAACCTGCCTTCTCAGAGCAAAATTGGACAACATCATTCCAGCTTCTACTTCAGGTTTTCTCTTCTTCTGTTTACTAGTTTTAACATGTATTGTCTTTATTTATTCACCCATTGAGTAACTTTCCATCTCATCAGGCCTTAACTAGAAGTGTAAATACCAACCAAAATACATAAACATTTTAGAACTGGCAAATACACTCAGAAATGTCATTGTCACACCTCAACCATTAATCTATTTCACTATCTTCAGAGTCAGCTATGCTATGCTATGCTCAGGATTTAAGCCCAGCTTTTAAGAATAAAGGCTGTATTACTTATCTACCTAGCATCGATTTCTTTTAGAACTTCAGGTGTCCAGAAAAACTAGGTCCATAGCTGAAAATAAAACCTTGAAAATGCAGAGGGAGGTTTTAAGATGAAATCTTTCAAGAACAGTCAGGAAGAAGAGATCTACCTCAGCCATTGTCAGCTGGCAGATATGACTGGATGTAACTCAGCAGGAACTGAACTCCCATAAGCACAAACATCTTCGTATTTTTATAGCAATAGCAGGAAACAAAAGACACATAGAAGAAAAACAATCAACACCTCCTTTTCATATAAATAACAGACATAAGCCTTCAACAAACATACACAGTTACACAGCTTATCTTGAATGAGCAAGAATTCTAGAAATGCCCTCAAACCATGCTTTTGTTATGTACTAAAAAATCATACCCTCTCACTGTGCTAAATTAACAAGTGTAAACATGTTGACTTCCTATCCTTAGCAGTGATGTTGGTATGCTACCAAAAAAGTGTTTTCAAAAGGAGATGAAAAGGATGTTTGTTGACCAAAAGCATCTGCTTAGACAGTCTCCATCTCTCACCCTGCTGTCCCTGATGACCTCTCTACAGCCAAGAGCAAAGGCAAACTTTGGGATCTGTGCATCAGGGAGGATTGTGAGTGCAAACTTTGCCATCATAACAGTATCTACATTAACTGGCACTTCCCAAATTTATTTTTGCTTATATCATATCCACAAAACAGGAAGAAACACTGACTCCAAATGTAGATACGAAGATTCAAAAAAAAACCAAAAAGAAAAAACAACATACATGTAGATCTAGCATGTGAAATTCTTCCTGTAAAAAGAAGATAGACCCTTGAAACACGGGAAGAGCTGAGCCATGGAGAAAATGTCTAACAGCTAGATACACAAACACATTCAAAGGATACTTACAAGTCTGTATTCCCCCTGTTGGTAACAAACAGAGAGAGGAAAATAATGGCCTATTTTCCAGCTTTGAATTGCTGCAGTGTCAATGGGGAGCACCAATTCTAGCATGTGACCCCTTCACTCCTGTGTTTATCAAGTCTGATGCTTTACTTAAAATACCCAAATTCCTCTATAGGCACCTGTATAAACAAACTGGAGACAGGTTGGGGAAACGCTGTGTCATAGGAGAGATCTAGTTGTGTTACAAAGCCAACAGTTTCTTGTCCATGCTCTCTTTGGACAGGGTGGGAGACGGGATGGAAACCCAGACCCACAGACAAACACAGGAAAAAACAGCACCACTTATCAGCATTCTACTATCAGCTGTGATAAACTATTTTATCATAATTCATTTCTTGTACAGCCAAGAAATATTTCCGTGGTTGTTTGTATTATAAGTATCTAATACAGTTTTTCCACAAACCTAGCAATCTTTGTAGAAGATCTTAAGAACAAATAAAATGTGGAAAATGTCAATTATTTTGATTTGCAAAGAGTTAAAGGAGAAAAACCTCTACAGTTCAAGCCTGGCATTTGTGTAACTGAGGCATAAACAGAAAAGTAACAGAACTGACCTAACTCCAGCTGTACATTCTGCAAATGCAGTCTTGAGTGGCAAGGGCTGCATTCACCAGCAACACTCATGGCTCCAACTGAGGCAGGATAAAAGAGGGGTGCAAACTCCAACAGGACCTAAGTGGTCCAAAGACAATGGGTGTGTCTATGTAAGGCATCACACACAGGCACGCATACACTAGAAGCTGGGCAAGGCTAACACATTTGATTTTACATTCTTACATATCTTTTCTCTCCCACTCTACTTGGACCTTGAAAGAGGCTGTTGGATGGACACCTGGCAGGGAAAGAAACTCCAGACCTGTTTTACAGATGGGATCAGAAGCATCTACAGAAACAAGGCCCAAAACAATGCAACATGGCTGCAACAAAGCAAGGAATTCCACACAAACCTTCACATTAATGGAGGGTACCTGTATCCCTTCCCACAGACTGTAGGTAAAATAATCAGCATTAACTACCGAATATGGATTTTAACCACCACCATATAAAGAAAAGAAAACCTAATGATGGGCTACCAACTTGCAAACTCTGGGCCTATGCAATACTATCCAATATTATTAACCTGGCAATTGCTCCACTTTGATCAGGCAGGTGGGTGTCTGTTGCATTTGGTGACACTCTAACTTCGCACAGAAGCCAGAATTTCCCTTTTGCCTGGTATCATAAATTCATACCCACAGCCATTGTCCAAACCTGCTCTTCCTGAAATTATCTTTAAACATTACAGCAAACAACATTAAATTTTAGGAGTGTTTAGTCCAGGGCAATGTATTTCCCTAACAGCAGTTTCTTTCCTCCCTAGACTTGAGGGAAACAGTTCATGGTCACTGTCACAAAACCACTGAACAGGCAGAGAAATCCCCCTCATCCAGGTGCTCTTTCAAAGTGTCCCCCATTGTGCTGCACAGATCTTGAGCTGGCAGGAGCCCTGCCTTCTGTCAACAAGTGATTCTTAAAAATCAAAATGGAAGTATTTTTTTAAAGGGTAAAGTTCAGTAATAGGTCATGGTCTATCACAGCCCTTTCTAATTGCTTGTTATTTAGTGTATTTAAATATTTGCATATTTGCCCAGCAATCTTTTCTTTTCTTTGTTGTTTTTTGCTTAAAAAAAAGCATCATATTTTACGAAGCTAACTGTTGGTACAGTTCTTTAAGAATTTATTCAGTTTTTATAATGGTGTCCATGCCACTGTTTTGACAAAAGACTGCCATCAGTTCCACTAGAACAGGCCATTTTTGTGGGGGATTTATTACAGCTGTAAAAACTGACACCAGCCTGAAACCTAACTTCAGAGTTCTTTAAGCGAGAAAGGTTTAAGAAGTATGGTAAAACATCCACCACCTTCCTCTTTAAAAATTCATATATAAACTGATTAATATTTTAGTTCGACCTACATTCAAAATACTACCTACCATAATCCTGTGAGAAAATCTCTCAAAATATAAATCATCAGTTACTATTTCTGAAGAGGTTACTGTTATATGTTTCTTTAAATCACAGGGTTGTTATGAACTGAAGACCAATTGAAGTACTTGAAGTTAAAAATTTAATGAAACTTTTCTCCAAGAAAATAATTATAACAATTTCCAGATGAAAAGTATCAGGAAGAGAAACTTCACGTAGATTTGTAAGTTTTAAAAAACTGAACAACAGATGTTTATTTTTAAAGGTTTTTTTCAAAGTGATTCCATTGTTTCAGCAACAGAAATTGGAATCTTTTCATCACTGCTGAACACTTCTACTGGAAATAATAATAATTAAAAGAAAAGACAAAGCAAAAAACACAACCCCCCCCCCCCCAAAAAACCCAGAACCCACAAACCCCCACAAAATCCTTGATGTTTGGAAAGCACAGAGCTAATGCATCAAAAAAACAAATAAACAAAAAAAAACCAAACAAAAAAACCAACCAAACAAAAACAAAAAAAGTGGGGCTGCTGAGAGTCAAGAATATGGCTGTTTTTTTGCCATTAGTACCTAATCTTCTCTAGTCACATTTTACAGTTTCTAAATAATATTTGCACATAACCCAGAGCTGCACACCTGTATATAATCCATCTCCACAAAGCAACTAAACACAGACAAAGGGTAATCTTTGGAAATCTTTCTATGCCAGAGCCCCTCTAGGGCAGCACAAGACCATCAAGGAAGCTTCCTAGCTCTTACAGTCCCCACAACCCTAAACTGGCACCCAGGCCAGAGCAAAGACAAAATAGACCCAGCTTACCTGGAGTAAGAAAAAGGCCAAGACAAGAGTGGAAAAGATGAAGATTCTGGAAGCAAGGGTGATGGCAGATGCCTACTGGTAGTGTTGATCCCGAAACTAAACAACTCCAGTCCCATCCCTCCCTCACACCAAAACAACACTTGGAAAGCATAGCTTAAGTTTTGATATTTTTTTTTTTCCCCCAAACACATCACCAACGTCTAAACACCTTCCTACTGCTGTTTGGTACAGAATTCATTCAGACAATCTGTTCAAAACTTATTCAAAAATTACTGAGAAATAATTCCCATTTACTTTTAGCCATGAGCTGGTTTTGCCTTTTACAGAAGCTAAAGGCACATCCAGCCCAGATGAATCCATCTGTAGTCATAGATACCTTACACTGTTCTTAAATATATTTTCCTAATTTTTTTCTTCAAAATGACAAAATAATCTGTATAAGAATGGAGTACATTATTGTGCTATGAAAAGAAATAGCCAGCTGGCCAAAAGAGAACTTCTTTCTCTTTATGCAGTTTACTTATTCTAACAAACCTCCTACCAGAGAAGTTTGAAAGGGTTGGATTATCCGTATTTACTTGTCCAAGTTTACTTATGGATGATTACACATATAGGCTGTTTACATATGCAATCTCTGCAGTTAACATTAAGCATTTTTATAGGTCTGCATTTTTGTACTTTCAGCTATTACGAACAATGATAAGAATGGTTTATAAGGAGGTTATGCCTAGAAACAACTTGTGTTTTATCTATTCAAACTGATAACAGGAACAGACTTCCAAGGGGAAAAATATGACCTGACAAAGTAATCTTTACGATCATAAGGTTCAAGGTTTTTTACTTTGTAACTATCATACGCTTTCAACAACACTGGTTTATCTTTCTGCCTTCCTGTCCATCCCAGGAAAATAATGTCATCATTTGCCAATGCGCCCTTGACAAAAACAGACTCAATGCAATCCAACGGCCTGCAAAACCACTGCACAATTAGGGAAAGGGTAAGAGTTACTGACAAATCAAATTTTAAAAAACTCCAGAATGTGTCTGTATGATCGTGTAGATAGGACTGGGCATTAACTTAAAAAGGAAAACACCAGTTTCATCAACTTGCAGTTTGTTTCTAAAGAACTTCAACATGCCTGACAGACATTGAAAGACCTAGCAGATGGCAACAGTATACTTACCAAAAATAAATTCAACCTATTTCGTTCAGTTTATCAGTCTAAATGTGGCCTTTTACAAAAATTTAAGTTGCATCTATGCCTATGTCTTCCTACTGCTGTGGTTTCAAAAAAAAAAGAAAGCTACACTATTAGACACAGGTAGCACTGATTAAGACCCAGCAACAGAAAAAACTGCTTCACTGCCTGTTAGTTTCAAAAAGCACTGTGATGGGTCTGCCAAAAGCCACAGGAATTTTACAGTATGTTAGGTTTCTATTTGAAATACTTTCTCTTGAACAGCCCATTTTTAAAAGAATGTTTATCTTGACTAACTCATTCCATTATTTGGTTATCACCACAGCTGCTGTTGGGATCTTCCATTTTTGTCATAGCACAAATGCTCATTTTTCAGACAGTGAGAAAGTATAATATTTCCCAATAACTCTGGTAAGAATAGTCTTATCACCTCCTGAAAATGTCACTTTTATCCCAAAAGTAAAAGTTATTTTTAATAGTTACTGCAGAAGTATTTAAGAAACCGCTACCATGCAATGGAGTGAACAGAACATAACATTACACATCTAAACAAAAATCTAGCAAACAATGAGAATGGCCTGCTCTTATAACAACTGATAGAAGTTTCTTCAGCAAGATTTCACTGCTTTGCAGTATTATTCAACTTTAAAGAAAAAAGACAGGTGCTGAATTTTAAAACATGTCTTATTTGTTGATTCCCTCGCCCATTCCTCTGCAAAGAAAACAAACAAAACACTTCAAAAGAAGGGTCAGGCTTCTCTGAAAATTTGAGCGTTTTAAACTTCAACAACAAAATTTGTTCTTTACATTAACTTTTGATCTCTTTTCAGAAATGATATTCATGCTTACAGAGCATCCAAACTACAGACTGAAGCCGTCCTTTGCCACCATCTTCCTTAATAATTCACATATTTAAAGCCAGGTTTAAACAAGAAGACACATTAATTCCTTCCTTCTCCAGCCCAGTGCTAAAACAGTCAACAAAACCTATAGTTATCTTAATTCACCTTTATATGATTTATACAACCCCATTTACTCTAAGTATATAGTACTTCAAACTGAGTAGATGCAAATATCTGCTTCGTGTTTCTGCTGTGCACTCTGCATGACATTTCAATTCTTCATTCTTAGAGCAATAAAAACTCGGAAGCAAGTGGGATGACCCTCAAGAAAACAAAAGGGCATACTATTATAGAAACAAAAAAGGTCTGGGTAACCTTGCCCTTAGTTTATCTTCTGTTCTGGTTTATTACTGTCTCACTAAAGAAAGAGAGCTTCCCTCATTCCACTTTGACCCAGAAGTCAAGCATGAAAAGATGAAGAAGCAAACACTAAAAACAGCATTGAATATATTTTTCTAGGGCAGGAACTGCAATGTAATTGCTCCTAAAATTACCAAACACAGTTCACAAAGCACGTTGAAAAGGACTGTATGGCAGTTTCTACCTGCCATACCTGATGAGGCCCACTTTGTCAGCTTGCACTATCTGAGCTGCCTGGTACGGTCAGACAGGGGACTGCTTTTCTGGATACAGACTGCTAAAACAATCAAGGTAAATCTCTCCTGATGCTCTAATAATAAAAAGAACATGTCAATAAAAAAATACCAGTGTTTCCTGCAGTTCACTGACAAGATGGAAGAGTACCCATCTGCCTTCCTAGGGCACATACTTGGCTGAGCAGGGCATGAAATATTCATGAAGTTTGAGTTAAGCACCAATATCTTATGTTTCTTCTGAGTTGGGAACCTGAAAAAAGCAAAATTCAGTTCTGTGGAGAGGAATTAATCTGTAGCAATTTACACTCCAGGCATCTATCACGTTATAGCATCCCTGCCCTTTTTTCCCTAGCCATCAGCACTCTGTTACCATATACTCCAGATCTAACAAAAAAACAAAGTCAACCAAACAAAACCAACAACAACAACAATTTTAAAAAAAGCAAAAAAACAAACCCCTCTCCCCCAGCAAATTCAAAATTTTCTTTAAAAGAAATTTTCCTTTTTCTAAACAAACCCAGATGTTCATAATTTCAAATTCTTCGTTTTGCATCATTTATTCTCTGTCTCATTCCTTAAAACCTCATTAGTTTATATCATCACAGAACATTAGAAGAAATTCCTTCCATACGAAAGATTTACCATAGGAATTTTAGCATCTCTATGTCTTGCCACCTTTTCTCTATTTCAGAGGCTTAATTCTTCCTAGGATTAATAAGAGATAATTAACTAATAAGATAATTATACTGGATCAATGACAAAGGTTAGTTTTTCTTGAGAAATTACAGGATTGTGCTGTGAATTATCAATTAACGCATTAAAATAACCATTGCCTGTAAATTTACACAACAGAAGCTTCAAAAATCTGCATGGATTTAACAGTAAATTGTGCTGTGCTGTAGTACTGGATTCTTATATTCAGAAGTTAGAGTATGCTTACTACTCTAAATGGATATTTTCCAAATTGGCTCTCATTTGCAGGTCTTTTTCAAAAGCTTTATTGTATTACATGTTACTGACCTAATTAGTTCTAGGAGCAGGCACATTACTTCAAGCACTTAAAAAAAATAAAGACTTATCAAAACATTACACACACAATTAGCTGCTTTTCCTGAAAAAAACCCATGTATTTAATTATGACAAAACTACTCAGTGTGACAAACATCTGTATTTCTGTTTGGCAAAAGTATCTGTCATCTGTGCAGATTAAAAGACACATCCTGCTCACCAAGTGCAATTCACAACTTCTCTGTGCAGCACTCGCTCAAGTATGAGTGGAATTTTGGGAAAAAATGTTTGTACGTAATTCTGGCAACACAGGAGAATATTTATAATTACACTTCTATTTTCTGACATTGGTGGTGGGATCACTGTATGTGCACACAAGCATCATACACAGAGCTTACTGTCTCCCGCTGCTGCCTATGCCAGCAAACATGACCCCTCCTCGGGAGCGTGTATTCCAGCAGCATGCAACCATACTCATTAAAAATTCATGCCTGAGCATGCCAGTTTAGGATGTCGGTGTTGGCAGAAGGTTGAATGTTCTAATACCACATTGTGCAGGAGATTTTGAACTTGCTCATCTTGATAACTAACAGACCATTTAAAGACTGCCTGTATTGACATTCTGAAAAAAGTCAGTAACAGGGCTAAAGAATTTGAGTATTTTGTGGGACCCATAAGATCCTGTTTGTGTTATTTATGAATGCCATGCAACAGCTTTCCTTTCACAGAAGACACATCTCAAAACCTAACACTAAAGCATGCAAGACCTGGGAGCAAAGTAGTATTTTCATCTACTGTTTGATAGTCCAAACAATTTTCCACAGGCATATTCTTGTGACCATCTTCAGAGAAAAGCAACATGGTCTTCTGTAGAGCCTGCCCACTGTTGGCAGTACTTCCATTCAAAACTTCTCTTTCATACTCAAGCTCATCACCACAACGTGCCTTTCCCCAAAAGCATATTCCCCAAAAGCATATTAGCAGAGATCTCATTCTTTAAAGGGTAGAAGTGCAAAGAATTCCCCAGACAAAGACCCTGAATTTTGTTTTATGATTAAGAGCTATGCATATAGGCTAAGAATGAATTAAAAAGTAGGAGTAATACAGGATTTAGCTACATGTTAAGTTCAAGAAAACCATCAATCACTAGAAACAGCAGAGAAACAATCTGCTCTTCTGAATGATAAAAATTTAAATCACATACTATATTACATAGTATGAAACACCAGTTGAATACTGAAAAATTTTGTTTATATTATATTTAAATTATCTCCAAATTCAGTAATTTTTACACTCTAAATTTATCATAGTAAAAGAAAGTTGAAGGTCTAACTAAAGCAGCAACTGGAGACCCTTCTGCTTTCCAAATTAAACAGGCACTGTGTTTCTGCATCATTTGTTTTGGGGTCAGAGGCTGACCAGCCTTCTGTAGTATAATTCAACATTTTGTGATTTAGGAAACTGCAGTGTCTGGTATAGATTTTGTTATGCATCTAAGACTATGATCAGCATTACGTTAGTTGCATCATATACTCAATCATTAGGAGGAAATTATTTTAAAATTAATTTTAAAAATTAAAAACATTTGGAGACATGTAATTCTAGCAGTACTTTGATTCCTGAAGATCCTGCACCTTTGCCTCATGCCTGCCTTGATTCTGGATCACCAATTGTTTCATCAAGTGTTAACACATTTTGTTCCTCATTATAAATGCTAGACGTGGAAATCTCTGCCTAAGACTGCCCATTCAGCTCTTCTCCAAAAAGCATCCTAATTATAGTCTGCAAAAAAAAATAAGGTGTGTGCATATGTGTGTGTTTAGAAAAAATAAACATCACATTCCCTCTGTACTCTCACCCCAGCCCTGCTGGTCTGGGATTGCTTCCACATAGCAGTTCAGAAGGACTGCATGTCCCAGCACACAACGTGGTGGTTTAGAGCAGTCTCCCAGCCATAGATGGGAGGTCAAATCACCTCCAACTAGAGCAAAAAAAAAAAATCATCTCCTGTTTTCTGGACATGCTTTTCAACATTTGCATAGAACATAAGAGATGAGCAAACACAACGTCTGTTGCTGCCTAGTTGGGGCTTTGCTTTAAAAGGAGAGCAATTTGCAATCTCAAAGAAAAAGGAAGGAAAAAATAAAGGGATGAGGAGGGAAGAAGTAGGAGTTTACCCTAAGCTTGTGGCTGGTAAATTTGCTTTGCTACTGCAGTCCCAACTCTTCACTTTGAATTAATCTGGGAGAATCTGGACTGCTTCTCTGCACCGATGTTCATGTTAGGATACTTCTTTAAATAGCTCATTGCTTAACAGGGAGATTTCTGGATTACCTATTTCAAGCACTTCATTACAATAAACTGCATATCCACGCTAGCAGCTAAACATCAGACACTGTAATGACCAATTTGTAAACCTCTGGAGTTTTTTGTATAGCTAGGTATGGACCTGAAGATCAGTTAATGAATTATTTTTAAGTATGTGTCCAATCTCAGCTCCTGAAGATGACCCTTGCTATCTTTACTAATAACTCTAACTCTCCTTTTAATATATAAAAGAAATGGTATTCCTACAAGTAGATTTGGAGCTTCTATTTTGTTTGCTTGCTTTTAATACTACAAGAGTATATTATTACTAAATATCATTATTAAGGACTGTTGAAATTAAGAATGTATTGTAAGCCTTTTACCAAGCAGGTCAGTCAGTACAAATCCACCAGGGTTTTATTTGACAGCTACTGCTATACTTCCTGTGTTGCTGTTTCTTTCTTTACCTCAAGAACAATTAAACACTATGAGAAGCCTTAACTCCCATGTCTCAGTTTCTCCTGTTTATATTTATCTCCTATTTCAGAAACAAGGTTCTGTACCTTCACAAGCACTTGAAAAGCACCACATAGATACACCAGAAAGACATGCAGTTGATATGAATTTGGAGGAAAGTTGCACTGGTGTTCTTGGATTTTTCTTATCCGCTAGAGGTGAAGATGTACCTTTTGGGAGCACATCCCAAAACCCTCAGCTTCCTCCCACTACGCTGAACAACATTCTTAATTTCTAGTGAACTGTGGAGAACAACACATCTGTTCTTGCCAAGATACAGGAAGGCAGAGATAGGCTAGCAATAGTGTATTTAAATTGGTCTGGGTCCACACCACACAGCAAGATACGAGTAGGTGTGGTATTGTGCTGATGTGGGCTGAGGTTGATACCTCTTGAGCCACTCAAGAGAGGGAAGAACCGCAGCTTTTTACATTAGGGAGTTTCCGGAGCATGAGTAAGACTGAAGTGTGCAGGAAGTTAGATAACTCTGCAGTAAAAGACTTAAAATTCCCATTTCATTATTGGAAGAAAGCTGCAGGGACTCCTGCTGTGTTCACATATTTTCTGAGCTGCGTGAAGTAACTCTAAATAAAAACATTTCATTAAGATCTCTCAAGTGCATGGACACTACCAGTTAAGGCAAGCATGGAATATCTGCTTGACTGTACCTCTTCCTTCCTTTTCTAAGGCAGTGGCTTATGTTCCTATACAGAATATGCAGGTATTTTTTTACTTTGAAATATTAGCTAGTTACTTGGAGAGACTGGTTGGTTACATACAGGATTTTTGAGCTACAACAGATCCATGACTCTTATCAGTCACAGGTTTTTCCTTGTCTGGGCATCATCCAATTTAAGTTTACAGATAAAATTTCACTTCATTTTCCATACGGTCACCCAAACCACAAGTTTCTGTCTTGTATTCATAGTTCTCATTTCAAATGCAAATCCCTTTCTCCTCCCTCCTTTATCAGTTATCTAATATAATTATTATTTGTATTTCAAGATTATTTCAAAATTTGAATTAATTTTCTGAGAGTACTATTTTTTTAGTACATAACCTTTGAATTCTTTAGTTTTACCATACCTATTTTAGAACTTTTTGGTATGGTGGTTCTTCCATGAAGTTTAAAGGCTGCGATCCATAAAAATATCCACACACTAATTCTGGAATACTGTTGTACTACATTTCATATTGGAACTGTGATCTTTCCTATTTAGCAGTGAGGTGCAAAGTGCAATAAAAAGACCCTTTGGCTGGGAGAGTTTTGTTATTGACAAAAGTAAATGAATCTTTAAACCTATAAAGATGTAATTTAAAAGGTTTTCCACAAACAGGAAACTAAGACTCAAACCTCAATAAAAACGCTGCCAATTTCACTCTAAACCAAATGTGCATTTTCAGGATCCTTACAGCATCTGTCAAGTGCAAGCAAGGAAAAATGGGCTGAGTTTCACAACTTGTGCAACTTAAAAAATGGTCTTGTGATGAGGAACACAATACTACTTCTCCTGATAGTGTTATTAATTGATAATGCTTTCCTCCATGCTGGTATTATGTTGCACCTCTGCCTTTCACCATTCCTTTTGCAAAAGGAACACTTTCTTTTCTTCAGGATGATAATCTAGATTAGGAGGCAATATAATCAGCCGCTTAATTATACATATGCAGGAGTACAACAGTTGTTCTGCTTGTCAGAAGGATTTAAAATGTAAGGGCCAGAAAAAAACCACATTCATTTAGAAAACTGGTCTTCTACAATAAGAGACAAGTAAAAAAAGTGCTTCCCATTTGTTGATAAAAAAATCTTACACAAGATTTATCAGCACATACTCAAATTCTATGCAAAATGAAACTAATAGGAAAAGTCACTTTTTAGCCAATTTCAACATTACAGATATTTTCAATATAGTAAATGATACATTTAAAAAGCACCTTTAAGGCAACTTCATTTAGCAACATCATAATTTTCTGAAGAACACAGTGGAAGAAGTTACTTTAACTCCAAAATCGTAACAGCCAACTTCCTTTCACAGAGTAGCATCACCACCTACAACACTGTATGAGCTGTTCCGAAAGTCAGATTTTCAATTTAACAAGGAAAAAAAAAAGAAAATATGAAAAATAACACTAAATAAAAACATTCCCATACCTGCCAGTTTTCTTTTGCTTTTATGTTGCCCTGTTACCAAAGGCAGAAAAACAAAGTACAATTCCATGAGTCGATGTACAACTCAAAGCAGTCTCCTGGCACTGGACCAGAAAGCAATGCTGAACTGGCCCTAGTGAGAAGCCATGGTGAGGTTTGCTGGCCTCACCACACAGTCACCCAAGGTGAACATGACTGTACACCAACTGGACTTGAGTACTGTGCCAAGCAAAAAAAAAAAAAGCCAAATCAATTAATCAACTGGGGAAAACTAAAGAAAGCAAAACAATCAAGTCAATTGAGGTGTATACATCAGCAGCTGCCCTGTGGCTGAAGAGACAAAACACCTCTCTGTTAAATGAACACGGGGGCAGCATTTCAGAGCATCAAGGAATTATTTTAGTGCAAGGCCTAAACATGTTGACATTTAACAGGTTTTCTTTCAGACTCAGGGAAAATGCTACACAACACCAATGAATATCTTTTATTTTTAGAAGTTGCACACATTGCACAATACAGATAAACAAACAATACTGCTGCAGACAATCATATCCAGCTACGTCCCATAACATAGTATAACCACAAATCTTAAATAGTTATTGCTTTAATTGGCATGAAAGCAATACTGTGATATATTCAATATTTCTGTGTTGCATTGAGCAACACCGAAGTAGGATCATTGCCAAAATAATTAATGCTAAAGTACATTTCTATTAAATTCATTGTTTGCCAAGATGCTGGGCAGGCAGAGTTGAGACACAGCAAGACTTTACCAGTTCATTTCTCTGGACTCAAGAAGAGTTTTAAGGGAATGCCTGCAGAATGACGAGGCTAGATAAGAAACTCCTCAGCTAATTTTGGCTAGTTCCCAAACTGAAATATTAGCTTGAATTTGGAAGTGGTTAAAAAAAAAAGAAGAAAAGCTATCTGGATCGTGACATTTAACATCTGACTTGTGTAAAAACTGGAAAAAAAAAATCATTCTGTTAAATATTTTCACTTTCAAGACAGAATATATTAACTGAGGAAAGTAGAGGACAAATAAATGTGCTTGGACTCTCTAGCAGCATGCCTAAAGCTCAAGGTTGAAGTACAACTGACCCCACACAGAGCCATTTGAACATGTGCCAAATGCATGAAGCTCAGAAGTCTCATGCTCTGCTAAGGCAACTTTCACATCACTCATTGGCTTCATCTCAGATCAAAAGCACTAAAGGAAAAACTGTGCAGAGAATCTGATTACAGATGGCTTTTACTGATGCTTTCCACTTAATCTCCTTTGGAATGCGAGGTCATAGCCCTCCCATATTTTAAAAGGGATCTATATACTATATGCACATTCAAGTATTGTCACTGTACTATATTTTGCTTTCTCATCTGAGCAACATAACTTAAGGAGTGTATTGCAGCTCAGATTCCTACCCACAAAACATATACATGGGCTATATGGCTTCAGAGGAGATTGCACTTTCTGCAGTGCTCATTGCCTTATAAATACAAAAATACTTTGTATGTTGCAGTTGCCTGTAAAAGATACAAGGGCTGGAGTGGTACTCAGTGCTGTAAGGAACACATTAACCTCTCAGGAATTGTCTGCCCAGAACAAACACACCTACATCCTAGAGGTGACATGGTTCACTCTACTTTCTGTTTTGCCTATGGACTAAATCTACCTTCATGCATCCTGTCTCCCAGGGCCAGTTTCAAACAACAAAATCCAGAAAATTCAAGGCCTAGCTACATTAGACAGAAAGTCTCATTCTTCTCTTAGATCTAAATCGCCAAACTTTTAACAAGAAATAAGACTTCCTTGCTTTAACCTCATTCTTCTCACAGAGATATTCCGCTTATTAAAAGTTTACTAAAACTCTAATGGTTTGCAATCTGTTCTTACCGTCCTTAAAATTCTCAACAACTGTGAAGGCATAAAACTGAAGCTGTTCAAAACATTCTACTTGGAAAGCATACCTAAAAGCAGACATTATTTGAAAATAAAAAGTATTTGAGAACTTACTCAAAAACCTTTCCTTGCTGTTCACTGAAGCGTTGACTCCCACTTTCTTTTCCAGCAGTGAAATGAAAAAGTGGTGAAGAGAGAGAAGAAGCTTTTTTCTTTCCTGTTTTCAACCACCACCTAAGTTTAACTTCCCTTTTTCAATAAGTCTTGTGTCTTCCAATCAGCACTTTTAAACATCACAACCAAGTAAACTGTGCCACACAAAAGACGTAAATTTTCTTAGTGCAAGGTACAGTTGTTGTAATAGAAGATGCAGTGCTAATGCTCTGAATAAAATTTAAACTGTAGTCAATGTACTGTCTTTCAAATTTATATGTGACAAATTACATTGGATGAAAGTAGATCAATAATCCTAGAAAAGTCAGCTACATAGCTCTTTTCTTCCTTAGTTTTTGTAGCGGTCAGGCTTCTGGACTTTGAGACTTCATGTTTTTCTACTCTTTGTTTATTTGACCAGAATTCCCTCCTCTAAGTAACTGTTTGTTTCACAATTAGAAATACCAAGGGGTGATGGAGATTACCTTTATGTGAATATCATCTTGGGGGCCCTTCTCCCCCATTTCAAATTATATGCATGTGCTTATAGACATCTCAAGTGTAGCAAACTGAAACAGCAGGAGTATCCTCAGGTTCAAAAGTCAGTTCCACCAAAAATGATAAACACAGACCCACAGTAAACTACACAAACAATGAAAAGCTTGCACCAGGGTGTTTCAGACTCTCAGTCAAGCACCAAAACCTACTGTGCACTATAACAACATAGCTCAAGGTGACTGTTCCTCCATCCAGAGAAATTAGAAGTGAAGAAAACACACTGTGATTCATCCAAACACTAGGCAATGGTTCAGTTCTTTATAGGTAAGCATCTACTACAAGCTAAGTAAAACACAAGCAAACATGCTTGCTAAACTTTAGAATAAGCATGTGAAATTAAAATTGCATGCCAAGTACAAATAACTCAGTAACAGGTTAGAGAAGATATGCTTCCTACCTTTCAGGCAAAATCAATGTACAAATAGAAGTGTAGAGAGAATCTTACTCCAAGCAGTGGTGGTTTCAGCTGCTTTACACCCATCTTGACTTACTCTACAGCTGAGTCACTAATCAATCAAGAGATTCAACTGTCACATCTTCTGTACAATCAACTCCAAAGCTTCCTCTGCCACCCACATCAGCTGTGAAAGGGCTCCCAAACATGCATGCACACACAGATAAGGACTCATGACCAGGCTACATTTTCAAGCATCTCTCTAGGTTTTTTTGGGTCTTCAAGAGACGCCCCACAATCCCACTTCACAGGAGGTGCCAAAGGAACTCGTGACCAGCTTCAATCCAACTGAGTAACAGTTGCTACCTTGAATAATTTCCTCTAGTCTTATCCCAACCTAATTCTGGCTCAAGTTTCTATCTTACAGTCTCTTTCAAACAAATGTGGAGAAAGAGGAAAGAGGCAAAACAATCAGCTTTCCTGAAGGCGATTTATTTCCAACACCCCAGCTTCCACTGCCCTGCTTACCTGTTTCACGGTAAGTAAAACTATGAACATTGTTTGCATGTATTACATCACCTCTAAAATGGCTCCAAACCCAGTGCAATGTAGACAAATGCTTTTGTAAAATTATAAAAGAGCATGTCTACCACTACAATAGTGCCACCCTCAAGCCCAGAGGGACTATGCACCATTCCCAATAAATGACAAACATAAACAAAACAATCTAAATGCATTCCCAGTAGGGAAAGAGACTCATGCCCTCATAATCAATTCATATCCAACAACAAGAAGGTTCGGAGGGGCTTCCCAACTCAAGTATTTAACTTAGCAGTAAATACAAATAACAATGCATAAGTAATGCATACTAACATGTGATTTTAAGAAATTAATTCCAAACAATTCAAACTTTTAAAAATGCATAGTCTCTTCTTATCTTGATGCTTACATGTACAGGTGGACAATAGGAAATTAAAGCTCCTTGATTCTCAACTGCTTTGAGTCAATTAGTCCTACAGTAATCAGATTAACATTAGAAGGAAGATGTTCTTCCTTATCACTAGTAAGTGCTTCCTTTGCAAGAAATGTTATTTGCAACCTTGTCCAGCCACCTGAAAACAGAGGCCAAGAATTCAACATGTATGAAAGCTGAAGTCCAGCAGTCCCTCACCCTGGAGAACAGGGCTCTCAAGGCCAGGTTTAAGACATGTTTAACAGCACTGCATGAAGAAATTTGACAGCTATCTCATCATAGTATTTTTCTTTTACAGATAGTGAACTGATAACCAAGGTTGTCAAAATAGCAAATTTTTCATTAATCATGAAGAATGGGTACAGGGAAATGGAGATGTGAAGGTAAGCTAAGCAGCTCCTAAAGCTTCTTTCTTCAACAAGCAGGCCAGAATGCCTATTATAGGTTAGGGGTCCTGGGGGGCAGGGGGAAGTGTCCAACCCAAGCCTGCAGCACAGCTGTTAAGACACAGCAGGAGGGATCTGGATATTGTACTTAGTGAATCAGCTAAAGAGCTCTAAGCAAACTGATGTTCATAATGAGAACTGTAGAATTCCATTCATACAATGGGAGGCAATGGGCCAAGGATAACTTGCTAAAAATAAGAGACCTAGAAAGATTAAAAAGCGAAAACATTTCTTGCAATATAGAACTAGAAAAGGGCCAGATAATCCTGCACATATAACTATTAAAAGTACTCCCTCTTCCTGAAGGGTTTTCCAAGAACATAACATTTCCAGTGATTAAAAAAAGGGAACAAATGGGGTAAACCTTGATAGCTGGGTGAAAAAGATAAAAATTGACCATCTAAGAGTATTAGGAATATGGTAGAACATTTATTTTAAATTAAAACTTGACTATTATCACTAGTCTACTTGATAAAAACTTGATATAAGAATGAAAAGGCCAATTTAAATTAGTCTTTGATCACCTCACCTAGATGCTAAATAAAAATAGTATTTCTGTGCATTTGTTTTCCCCTGTTTTTTATTTTTTTTTTTTAACATTTTAAAGATCAAAGTGATAAAACCTCAAAAATTAAGATACCTCGCACTCAGAACCACAAAAGTGTGGTTTTTAATTACAACTGAATGGGTAGAAGTTTGCAGCAACTTTTTTCAACATCCTTCATCCCCATAGGTAAGCTGCTGTCGAAGATGCAAGAAGCAACAGGTAATTAAAAAGACAGGTTCTCATGAGTGCAACATGGTTTGCTTGCCCAAGAAAAGTAGTTCCTTGCTATTCTCTGCGTTAAAAATAACTGGCTAATTGGAAAGAAAGCATTCTCCTCCTACCCCCTCCCCACACAAAGCTAAACTCCCATTGATACAGAGTTTTCGGGTGGAGCAACCAAATTTTCACAAAGCAGCTTGCTTTTTTCCCAGACAAATGACATGGCTGAACTTAAGAAACTTCTTTCACTATTAAAAAGTTCCACAATAACTGCAATTCTAAGAAAGATCCCAGAATCTAGAGTGGAAAACCCCTACTGAATTAGGCTTCCAAGAGTCAGCAAGTCTTAAGAGTTTATTTAAACAGAATTGTCACTCAAATACCAGCAAACTGCATGGACCACACTGAAAGGGAACTAAACAACATAAATCAGGTGACTATTGCAGCTTCCCCACAAAATCTAAACTCCAGCTCTTTACAGAATGTCAAGACAGCTGAATCTTAGCCGAGTTGTTAAAGACGGCTGCATGCATTTAATTAAGTCAAAATCGAAGCCAGATGGCACATGATGCTTTTCCAATAGACTGGATGCTGTCACAAGAGGCACTACTTAAGCATTCCTTGATGATTCCTGGCACCAGTGGCTACAAAAATCTCTTTTTACAATCTACCATACACCCCTCCTTTTTTTCCAGTCACCAAGCCTTTAATGAGGGTGGGAAGGAGGAAAAAGAGAGCCCCTGAGATAAATTGACTCAGTGTGTGGAATGCAAGGCAAACATTCCTGTACAAATTCAGATTTGATTTATTTTCTTTAGAAAACTTCAGTGCAGGAGAAACCCCCAATTGTCAGTCTTTACCTTATACTCACTAAGATCATCACCTATCTTAAAGAGAGAAAATGAAAATAGGTAACCATACTTCCAAAGTACTGTACAACAGAGGATGATGTTAATACTTTAGCCAGTAATAAATGCAAGTGAGTTGGCTAAAAAAGTCCTCAAGAATTTGGAAGTATATGGCTGAAACATTAACATTTCATCTCTGGACTGCATAATCTCTCAGTGAAAAATGACAGCGGAGGCTTCTGTGGTCAGCACACATGCAGTGAACTCCTACTCATCAGGAAGGCTAGCAAGTTATTGCCTGTTATAGTCAGCCAAAGTTACACAGGGTTGAGCCAGAACAGACCGGCAATACCATATTTTACTTCCAGTACTGTAGACTATACATGGAATTAAACAGAGGGGTCACGAGCCACGTTGCTGGTCATGCTTCTCAAGCCAGACAGAATGCCCACCAAGGTGTGTCTCCAAGGCAATGGAGAATAAAAAGCATCAGAAGTTAACACATATGAAAAATATACTGCTGACAAAACACCTTTGCTTGATTTTTACTTTGAGATTTTTCTGTTCCAGAATTACTTAAGCAGCTGCCATATTGCTCCCAAAAGGATTCGTGAAGATGTTTAGAGCAAAAGGTGGGAACCATTACATCTTTTTAACAGAGAACAAGGAAGGCTCAGAGGCCCTTCCTTGCATTCTCTCTCCATGTTTCCATCAAGTCATGCTGACTATGGCTCACTTTTTCAAGTATCTCATTGTTAGAGCAATCAAACATAAAGCATACACATAGACAAAGGCATAGGAGTACAATTTTAGGTTATTTCTAACTGAATGATCTCCTACTGAGCACTACTAGGGACTAGGCTTTACTTGAGTTTTAATTGTGATTGCCCTATTTACACATATCCACTCTCACCTTTCAATTAAAAAATGGAATTATGTACTTGCACTTAATATCTTACTGCTGGTGCAATCTGTTAAAAACTTACTATAAGCACTACTGAGGACTAAAACCTGTCTGCTGAAACGGGTGGATATGTTTAACAATTTCAGCAGAACAATTCTTCTCTCCTAGTTAGTTTAAAGCTCCATTAATCTTAATGCAAAACAAAACAGTTTCCTTTAACAGCCAAATTCTTGACCTTGAGCCGTTTCAGTGTTGGAGTTGGGGGCTGGGATAGAAAGGACATGGACTGACTACAGCTAAGACCTGAAGAAGAAAAACACAGAAAAAATAGGGAAAAAAAACAACCCAAAACACAAAACTAAACTAAAGTTACCTCTGTGAAAGATTAACACCTCCATTCCTGCCAAGGAAACCTGGACAACATAATCTCAGTTTTTGTTACCCATTGTCAGATAGATTTTTAAATATAAGCAGCGATGAAAATTATGGAAAGACAACGAGGAATGCACAAGCTAACAGCTTCTAAATCACCCATCCTAATACTGACTCACATCACTAGCCACTAGAGTATTTTCTGACTAATCTTGCAAAAGAAATCCAGTCTAACTAGGCAGCATTATTCTCAGTGTGAAAAAATATGAGCTACAGTTGCTTTCCTTGCCAAACTAAAGATGTCTCTTATTTAGATCCGTTAATTTTTTTGATTCAAGATGGATTTACTCAAACCATCATTCCTATATGAACCCAGCTCAAAGTTGGACAAAATAGGATGTTTAAATCTGAAAATATTCTTAACAGTCAACATTCACAAGGCTTCTTGCATACAGGTTTTATATTCCCTTTACCCACTGCTTTTCCATTACTGAGTAAGTGCTCAGCACAGTGCTTTTGTTACCAGGCCATTACAACATAAGTGACAGACCCAGGTGGCAGAAAGCATTTGAGTTGCCTCTAAAATGGCATTAAATTGCCTGTGATTTATCTTAATATTTTATGTTGTATTAAAGCATGATTTCCTCACTACATCTTGTAAGGGGCAAATTTCATCAATTGATAGTATTTGTCCAGCATTAACTGTGGCTAAGAGGGCACGCAGTAGTTCCCATAGGATGATTTCTGGCTCTCCCAAACTGGCACCACCTTACTCTAAAGAACAGCTCCTCGAGGTAGCTTTTGTTTGAAATGCTGCTAGAATAAAGCTTTTTAAATGGCTCAAACATCAGTGAGTCATCCTGTATCAGCGCTTACAAAGGTTTGAGAGACTTTCTTACACAGAGTAGGATGGGACAAAGGATAAGACCTAATTTTGCTTATGAACTCTGGAGGTTCTCATTTGACTACGTTTTTGGTTTAGTCAACAGTCACAGACACGCTGAAGTACAGAATCAACAAAATCATTTGGATTAAGGTCACAAATCAGATTTTATTCCACAGGTACACAAGGCTGTTTGTAAAACTAGAGGTATGCAGACCACTAATGTCCTCTCAATACAAGAAAAGTCCTTTGAAAGAAAGTTCCTCGCTCAGCATAGAGGATTTTTTCCGATCATCTCCTGTGCTGACTCAGATGCTTTTTGGCTGAAATTACTACCATTTACCATATAGCTCTGCATGGTTTATCTAAAGTCCCATAACAAAACGCCTGTTATTTCTGCAAGAACACTTACAGAAATACACTTACAAAGCCTGAAGAATTTATTTTTCTTAACAGTTTTCATTAACCAGCTATGACTAGAGTGACAGAGCTAGCTTCATACACAGCCTCAACATCTACTTCAATGTTAAAACCTGAGACCAAATATGCAGAAAACTGCAGTTGGCTGAATCCACATAAAGAAGGATCCATCATTCTGTGGATCCAAAAGACTTAGAATTCATCTGTATTAAAGTTTTTGTTCCCAAATGAGGAAAATGGTGACCAGCATAAACACTTAATGCCAAGTAATACTTTATCCAAGTGGCCTCCTCCACCTTCTTCAACTTGCAACAGAAGAACTTGCATAACAGAGCAATTGAAACAGCCGAGCAAACACAGCAGGTGGTCCTGTCCTACAAGACTTCCACCAATGGATTTTGAAATTTTACACTTAGCTTGGTATGCACCCACATACATTAAAGAGCCTAAAATGTTAAACATCAGAGGCAAACCAAACATTTACAAAATACAAACCCTATTATTTTGGACAAACCTTGCTGCAATCACAGAGGAATGTTTCTTTTGGCTGCTATTATGCTCACTTCCATTTATTTATATAGAACAAAAAGCATACAATATTTTCTTACCTTGTTTTTTTAAATTGGCTCCATATGGCACAAAATAGCAGAATGATAATGCTTGAGAGCAAACTTCTGTCCTTTAACGAACAGACTGATATGCAAATTTTGCTAGTATGAGATTTTTAGTGCTTGTCTCAGTTACAGAAGAGAGGTCCAGCAACTACAAAATTCTTGAAAACGTTTTTTCTGTCTTTCAAATAGGAAAAAAAAAAATCAAATACCAAAAGATAGTGGATTTATAGGGACAACCTTAAGTCAGTGCAATTTATATCAATCACAATAATAACAGACTGCTGCTCTATTCTTTCTTCAAAAGCACCAGAATACTCAGCTTGTTAAGTCTCTCTGCACGAAAGGGTTAAAAAGCACAGCTCTTCCATCAATTAATCTTTATTAAGACTCTCCAGAACAAATCACAAACCTCTTATCAGTTATTTAATAACAAAACACAAAAATCTGAGCTAGTATTATATTTTACAAACATCCAGAAATGCTGAGCACAAACTGAGCAGTTCACACAATAGTTGTCTCACTTATTTCTCTACATTTTATTTCAATTTTGTTTTGTTTCATGACTATTACCTCCTTATATCGAACTACAACAAATCAACGGACAGAAACAGAAAACTGTAAGCAACTCAGGCTTACTCCTATGTAACTTCCCTGCACACAAACACAGCAGTATGGCACCTCATGGTTAATTAGCCCATTTACAGCAAATCAAGCCCACAGCTCAGCTAAGATGGCAGCCTGCTGTATTCTCCAACCAGCCAGCCCACACAGAATGTTGGTAGCAATGATACTTTCTCCTAAGCACAGCTGAGTTCATCTAAGTGAACAAGGGTGTAACAAAAAAACAGAAAAAGGAGATTATAAAGAATGCCTGAATCTTACACTGAAGTTTCTTTTGCCAAAACGAGATTCAAATAAAAAAGTGCCTTTTTTTTTAAAAAAAAATCCTGAAACAGGATCCAGGCCCTTAGGTAAAATCTAGTTCACAGCATAACCTTATATGCCCTTATTTTCCAATAATCTCAATTTTGGCACAAGTTATCTTGAAAAAAACCCCAATGATGCAAAGACTTGTCATTTCAAAAAGATCACACAGAGCTTAGAAATCTTCCTGAAATAAGGGAAGCAACATTGTAACTCTGGCTTTAAGCAGAACAAAAGACATGCTGCTTCCTTGCCCCTGAGAAAAGCAAATGATGTTCATAGCCAGTCAGTGCCAGATAAGTCAATTATGTTGTCCAAGCACTTAGAGAAACGAAAGAAAACAAACACAGCCAGGCAATTCTACACCACAGACAGAAAGTGAACATACTGAAGAAACACAGAAAGCATTATCAATACACGTAAGTGGGTTTGGGCCCAGCGATTATCAAATGTCAAACTTCAGAGCCAGAATATGATCTAAAAAACCCTTTTGGGACAGGACTGTCCAACAAATCCAGGACTAGTTGGACAAGAGTCCAACAAATAGGACTCTTTTACTGAGAGACAGATTCCTCCTTGAAAGACAAGGTCAATTATCCAATTACGTAATAAAGAATACTTAATTTATAAAAAGATAACAGGCTGTGGTCTGTTATTACATAAGACTACACACACACAAAAACCCCAAACCCTGAAGTAAAGCATACTCAAATTTTTCTGGAAAATCTCTCTGATCATAAAATGGATTAGATTTATGTCTTATAAACAAGGTATAGGAGCATTTACAGAATGAAAATACAGCTGCTTGCAAATCACCTTTTGGCCAGGTGTCTGTGAGAACAAACCCAACACTCACACTGCAAGACAGGTTTTATTTCAGGTCATTCTCTAAAAAACAACAGGACCATGCAACTTCCTTTTGTACACAGTCCTTCCTGCTCACTTAAAGTCACAATGCTGGCTCTTCTGACACATGTCAAGGACTGAACTAGAGACTTTTGGAGATCAAGAAAGAAGCCTCAGTATTTGATCTGGGAAGTCAAAATAAATAATTCAGACCCGCATTCACAATCTCTGCAGATTCTGAGTAACAATCTATGTGCAGTAAACACACTCAGCAAGATGTTGCATTGCTACTAACATTTAAGTGGAGCATTCTGTAAAATTTTATAGAAAAAAAGTTTCAGAGACAAACCTAGAAATTCCCTCATACCAGAGTAATTTCTTACAAAAAGTATCAGTAGAACAGTCACAAGCTGATGCAACAAAAAGAGGGAGGAAAAAATCCACCACAACCTTCAACAAATTAAGACCAGGCTATGTTTTAAAGCAATTCCTACTGCCGATTACGATCCCACACTTAAAACAACCTTGCTACCTCACAAAAAGAAGGCAATATATTAATGTCTACAGTAGTCCCACAAAAGTCCTGAGAAATATAAGGCAACTACATGACTACTAGTTTCTACCAGCTTACACACAACAGATTTGCATTAGTGAAATGCAGCAGGCAACAGCAAAGTGTGATTTCTGTAGGTTTCTGTCTTGTGGTTGAGATAAATTCTTTGCAACTCTACAGAAAGAATTATCTTAAAAATGCACTATACTTTTTTTGCCCCAGAAAGGATTTTTTACTTTTTTGATGGTATTGCTTACTAAAACTTTTACAAGAAACTGTGCTGTCATGGGATGTACAGTCAGGAGAAAACAAGGTAAAGAAATGAAAAGGCCATTTCACAATATTGAAAGGATACCAAAAAGCATCTCACTGGCATCTACACTATGGACTTGTGCTGTTCAGTTTTTCCGGTTTTGGGAGTTTTGGTTGTGGTTTTTATTCATGTTGTTTTTAGTAATTTTTTTTTTTTTTTAAGTGATCTGCAAGAGGATGAACAAAGTTTGTCAATGATGTAATGCTACCTGGATTAGTCAAAGCTGCACTGGCTGCAAAGAGTCATACAATGAAGACTGGATTGCTTAAAGCCACTGTAGATAAGAGACACACACACAAAACTCCCCACACACCCACACACAACAAACACGACCCACAGGCAAGCTCTGGGCATGCCAGAGATCATCACTTGCATCATGTGCTCTGCCATGCTCTGAAAACAGCAGTTCAGTGGTCACCACCAGACAAGTAAATAAAACATCTGGAATTACTAGAAACAGAATGGCTTGCCCTTTTTCACTCACACACTGGTACTGTGTCATTCAATTCCCTATATTACTGTAAACTGAAAGTTTCCTGTAATCCCACTCAAACTAGAATCCAGCAGAATTTAGAACATAAGAGCAAAGAACAGGCTGGTAAGACATACTGACCCCAAATCTTCATGAAGAGAATTTATTCAAGGCAGACTAGAGATTAGAAAAGATGTAGCAAGAAGAATTATTCTGTATTAGACTAACTATAACACATTATCATGAATCCACAAAATGGAGAGGGCCAGTTATTTCTCAGAAATATAACAAAGCCAATTAGAAAGCCTGTGTAAAACAGCACCATTTTCTTAACAGCAGGTGTGAAACATTGCTAGTATATACCGGGGAAGGCAAAAGTTCAAAAATACAGTGTGCTTAAAAAAAAAAAAATCTGTCCTGCCATAAATTTGCTAATTCACTTAAACACAAATAATTCAGACATCCCTACCCTTCTGTCTACTAAAAAACTGTATCAAACATAAAAGAAAGAAAGGAAATAATAAAAAGTTTTAAATTACATTACACTTGTCTTGCTTCTTAGGACTATTCCTCAGCTATTATTATCAGAACTATTCCTCAGCTACTTCTACAAACAGGAAACTAGGCCCAGTAGATTTTGTCCCTACTCAGTACAGCTGCCTTCATGTTCCTAGATACAGCAGACATGACCACCCAGACAACATCCCTATCTCACGATGCTAAGGAGGAAGATGGAGGAAATCACACCATAACACAGAGTACATTAAGCTGGCTATACAGCAGCTACTACGAAATATGTTAGCAAGTGAAGAAGAACAAAAAATAATTTCTTTTTTGATTTGAAAGTACAGGATATTGTCAACAATTACAGATAAGGCCTTTTCAGAAATAGGTGTAAAGTCATGATGTCTCTAAGCAACATTGTGATAGTCAGGAGCAACAGATGTTGTTTTCAAGAGTAAACAGGTTTGGAAAAACAGTACTGGAAGACTGCAGCCATAGAACAGATATTCATAGGATGGCAATCTCAAATGAAGAAGCTACAAAAACAGAGGTCTAACTCAGAAGACAAGAACAAACATTGAACAATAAAGGAAAAGAAATAAAGCCACATATAAAAATCCTTAAACTATGTGGTACCAATTAGGCTGCGATATTCATGGCAACATTGCATGTGAAGCACTAAGACTATTTTGAGTGTACTTACAAGCCAAAGTCAAACAGAAGCTTTTGAAAAATACAATGAATTGATACAAATCTGTATTGCTATTTATTATATTTATTAAAAATAAAAAGGAAATATTACTGACTGGGAAAGACTGCTAACTTATCAGGCTCTCTGGTTTGGACTGGACAGTAGATGAATCACTGTCAGTGCACACTGACAGAGGCTCACCAGCAACAGACTCTAGCAGTGCCAACAGTTACCATTTACAAAATAAAAGAATTTCAGCAGAGAAGTTTAAAGCTTCATGAGCAAATTGCAACTCCAATCCCTAAATAAAGCTGAAAAATACCTAGTTTTTGCAAAAGTTCAGAATACCAAGGCCAAGTTGTGGCAAAACAAAATTACATGAACTTATAACCAAATAAAAATAATTCATAAGTTTTTTCCTTATTTGCAGTGCATCCATAAATGCACAGTTAAATAAAATGAACAGAAATCTTCGTAGGCAACATACCTTCAACTGAAATTACTGGTCTCCTAACTTTTCCAGAAGTACCCTATAACTACGTTTTCCCTCTGTGAACCGTCAGAGTACGTTCTTTTAGACCTGGGAATACTGGTTGCCTCTAAATGTATGAAACTTTAAATGTGAAACAAACTAGAAGCTGCTCTCTGAGAATACACAGAGATGTTCCTGCAACAATCATTATACAGAAACTGTAACAAATCAGGAAAAAATACATCTAGCCCTTAATGGAAATCTTTGATTGGTAAGATGTTGTCCTCATCAGAGGGAATGGTCAATACATCATTATTGTTCATGACATGCGCGTTAAGAGCTCATCACATTTGCAAATGTATTGCCCACATTTATTTCCTGCAGATCTCTCCCTCTGAAACTACCAAGCAACCAGAAACTATGCCCTGATACAAGTCCCATGCTCAAGGAGTCACAAGCTGGCTCCAGCCAGGTTACAACAGAGCAACCACGTATCAGTGTGACGCAGCCTCCCACAGGAAGTCTTCCTTGAGAGAATTATGAGAACAAAACTGATACATCCACAGAGATAACCACAAATTGCTGCTATTGTCATCTTGTATAATTACCTCCAGTGCTGCAGCACACACTCAGTTCTCCACCCAAAAGCAATCCCCCAAGCAAGAGGAGTATCTTGGAAGAAATAGTCACTGAGGCTTGTTATACCCTTAGCACCAAAGAACTTTTATGCATTTTCTAATCTAGTGCACAGCACATCACTGAATTATAGAACGGTTTGGGTTGGAAGGGCTAGTCCCAACACTCTTGCTATGGGCCCAGACACCTTCCACTAGAACAGGTTGTTCAATCTTTTGTTTATTGTTTTCATTAAAAACAGGTTGTGATTCAGACATTTGCACACCATCAGACATACTGCATCAAACTCCATGAGAAGGAATTAAAACCACCGTACAATAATGAGAAACATTGGGAATCCAAATTAAAAAGTAAATACAACTTTGGTTTTAACCCTAAAGATTTTAAGGAGTTTATTTTACTGCTAAGGTGGTTTTTATGAAGAGAATGGACAGATTTAAGAATTTTTCTACACCACAGAAAAGGCCAGACAAAGAAAGCTTTACCTCCAAACACTACTATGACACTTAGCACAAGGCTTAGAATCACTGAGAAGAGCAGGAAATAATACAATATTCAAAACCACAGAGATACAACACTAAGTATAATCATTTAATTATAACTTTTATCTAAGTAATCACAGTGTTTTTTTCCAGAGCTACTGAAGAAGCCATTGTCCTTTAAAATAGGGATAAAATATAAAGAACGACTGAAGAAATTCCAACACTATCCACTATAATCTCAAAAATCATCTGGAATTTAACTTATAAATTAAAATACTGTACTATTTTAGAATAGGACTTGATCTCATATCTTATATAAACAATCTTATGATCATGGAAAAACAGGGGTTCAAAGCTGTGTTTAACTACCAACAAAGCCACATATTTTCATTTGAGTATCCTGCAAACACAATGCAATACAAAACAAAACCCATTTTCCCTGCACTTAACCTGAACAGTATCAGTCAAAAGTTTCATTGTTCAGTTGCTCTGTGACTAATTAACAACTTAATAGCTTACAGCTCCTATGAGTTACTAGAATTTACTCTGCCACTATACAACTCAAAGCTTTTTTGTTTAAAATCCCAGTGTACCTTTCTGTTCCTTCAGAACTTGTGAATGGACAAAATATTAAAAGGCTCCATCAGTTCACAGTCCAACTTTATTTCTGATCTGCTTTCTTCCAGGTACACTGACACTGAGCCAATAAGTTGTTTCATATCCAGTAAGTATCTTTAAAAAAAAACAAACCACAAAAAAAACCAACAAGCCACCAAGCAAGAGTAAACAGAGGAACAAAGTTCCAAGACATACTGCTAAAAGGCTAGAAGCTATTTCAAACATGGCCAAGCTTTCAAGTTTGTTAAGATTAAAAATGCATTGAATTTTGGTCTGTGTTTCAATGTCCTTAAGTAAAATATATGTTGTCATTTTTAAGTAACTTAGGCTGTTCTCTAGCACCATACAATATTTTCAACATACTTCTGATAAACTGGAACCTTGTGCCCATTGTCATCCACCAGATTAAAAAACCTGCCAATTTATAGTGACTGCAACCTTGGCTGTAATATCCAAGACCCTTTTTTTTGGATGCAGTATCCCTTTCTTTTGATGCCACTGCATCTTAAACTTCTCATTAAAAATCTTGGGCTCTTCTTGCCTTCTAAGGGAAGTCCCCATCTCACAGGCACAACTGGCACTGCATTACAAGAAGTGCCATAACCGAGATACAGCTTATAGGTTTAGGGTTTTGCCCATTAGTCTGAGATTGAGGTACAGTATTCAGTAAGCAAAGGTTATGAACTTCAAGATTTAATTTTAATATGTAACTTTGAAACCCCTGAAGAAACTGGCATCCATCATCAGATTTTTGGTCAGTTCAGGAAATGGATCTTTGAACATAAATCAGATAAGAACAAAATGCATTTGAACTGTCACTTTTTTTTTTGAAGGAAAAAAAACCCCTCAAAACCGAAACCCTGAATATGCTGAAGGTCATAAGGTGTTCCTGCCTTCCTTCCAACACTGCAAGCTTTAAATAATATGTACTCAACAATGGAAAATTCCTTTTCTCTCACTGTACATTAAAGCTAGCTCTGCTGTTTAAAATGCCTAACTACTACATCATGATCCTTCTGCCTCAACTCACAGCCTAATCGGAAAGGGAAATAACACTCAGAATATTTCAGAAAAGAGACACATTTTTCTAGTGCTTTACTAAAATTTAATCAGCACCTGGACAACTATCATTAAACACTAAAAAACATCCCCTCACCTTGCTAGATGCTATTGTCTTCAAAATTAAGCTGGATGAGATGTTTTAGCTGCATCAGAGATAGCTTAAAAACAATGTGCTCTCTTGCATACCAAAATTCACAGGATACTTTTTCAGGTCACAGTTTGTTATGTGTACTCTGGCTTTGAATTAAAAAAACCAGACTGATTAACTTCAAACACAACTACAAAAACATAAAAATCACTGCTCTTCCTGCAAGGTCCTGAGTTCCTGTTCATTTGTATTTAAATTTATGGTACAGAAAGTACAGACATCTTTTTGTTGCTCTTATTTACATATTACACCTTCCTAATAAAGTAGTATCTAAGTCATGGTTTAATAAAAATCATCTTGTGTCCTCACCTTACTCCAAGATCCATTTCAGTATTTAACCACCGGTGGTATTAACCACTTCACTAATCAAAGTTGTTCGATGATTTCATTATGAGATCATATTTTCTTTCAGTGGTTGATGAATTTGCCATACTTCAATTAGTTAGGCAGAAATGCTCCATTGTGCATGTAAGGCTCAAAAAACTGATTTTTCTTACATTTCAACTGAAATGCTTCACGAAGTTCCAAGAAACTAAGAAAGAAATAAAATAAGGAAAATAAATCCTTCTGTTAAGACACGAAACTGGCAACTACATTTCAAACACTCTAGTGACCCTTGCGCCAGTGAAAGCAGAATCAGACAGCATCCACGATGTCATGTCTTTTGTCACCTGACCTTTAAAAATGCCCAGCTATTAGAAGTCTCAACCAACTGCAAGTCCTGAGAGAAGATCCTTCATGCTAGACATTTTGTAGGCTTGGCGCTTTAAAGGCAAAACAAGTTTTGGAGCTAGGCAAAGAAACAGCATAGTGAAAGAAACCAGTAACAAAAGAATATTTTGACTTTTTAATTGAATCCAGAATCACTCATGCGGAGAATGATAAGAGATAAAGACTTTTGGTTAAGAAGAGGTAACACTCGAATGGGTTAAAGGAAATTCCGAAAAGTCTGGGCCCGAGCACCAGAAAGGAGAAAATTACAACACACTCCCTCCAGAACCCGGAGACCAAGTTCTTGAATCCAAACATTCCTTTGGCAAAGGAGAAACTTAAACCCAGTGCACAAGGTACCCTAGTCACCTTCTAATGATGACTCTCACAAGACAATTAGTTTGGAAAACGCAGTTCACCTGATAAAATTACATGGATACCACTAGGATGCCACTTTTCTTTTGCCTTCTCTTAAAAAAATGTAAAAACAATATAAAAAAAAACAACCAAAAAACACAAACCCCAAAACTATTTAAGACCAAATAAAATGTAAAGACCAAATCACTCTTCAGAACGATTCCAGACTTCTGTAATTAAGTGTTACACATACACAACCCTAGCCCACATTCCTTACAACCATACAGTATAACATGCTAATACTAAATTTCATGGACAAATAGAAAATGGTTTGGTTTGGAAGGGACCTTAAAGATCATCTAGTTCCAACCCCCAGCCATGGGCAGGGACACCTTTCACTAGACCACATTGCTCAAAGACCCACCCAACCTAGCCTTGAAGCCTCCTAGCGACAGAGCATCCAGAGTTAATAGAGGCAAACAAATCACAAAAAAAAAAAAAAAATTCAGTGCAAAGTTCAAAAACATTTTTAAAAAGCAGTAATTACTAGCAGTATGGTATTGAAAGGTACTCAACTAATTTTATTTAGCATCAAAACAAGATGCACAAAAGTCTTCACAGAAATTTCCCCGGAACTCAGAAGAAAACTTGGCCATAAAAAATCTGCAGCCAGCATCAATCAAGTGTACCAGAGAATTCCAAGGTTTAGGCAAAGAGGTACCTATAAGAGATGCAGACCCAGCTATAATATGTCATTACTTAATTTAGTGCTGATTTAGCAAACACGCTCTCCTAGATAGTCAAATCTCAAGTATGTTTTGGTAGCAAAAAATTAAAACAAGCAAAATAATTTTCTTTTTGCTCTGGTATTAATAACAGTTAAGTACATTTTGTCCTCAGAAGAGGGCTGAATACATTTTAGATTCAGACTGCTGATTAATGAAAATTTAAAAGTTAGAAAACAGGTGATAAGTATTTTCAAAATGATTTCCATATTTCCATTTAATTTTCACTGGAAGTCAGTTGGACTAAAGCCTGTAAGTCACTGCAGAGCATGTGACTGTATACCACGATGTTGCCACTCCCTGCTGCTCATCTCCACTCCCTCTAATCGGATAATTAAATTGCTCATGCAACATTTCCCCAGTCAGCTTTCAGCAAAATAAACCAGGTTGCTAAAGACTTGATGTTTGCAGCACTGGATTTAAGGTGGAGCCTACACTAGCCCAACACCTTTAGGTTAAAATGCAGGGTGACTGTACCCATTGACACAATACAGACAGTAGCCTCCAATTAGTGCTAGTAATGTGCAGATAAAGAAACTAATTTTTGTTTTGTCTGTAGTTAGAAGAAAGCATGCACATGCTCCCCTCATTTTGCTGAAACTTGTATGCTGTATTATCACCTTAGACAATGATGAACCATAAATCGTCATCAATCTTCAAGTCACTGACAGTATCTTTCTATTACAGAGCTGTATAAGTCGGTCAAAATCATCAGAAATTGAAGGAAATTCAAGTGGTCAGTAAGGATGTGTTTTGGCTACAAAAATGTATTTCTTTATGAAGTTTTATTACCAACAAAAGTTTCAAATTGCTGGTTGAGCTACTATATAAGTAGTCCACATTCTGGGTTGTATTTTTTTGCCTCACACTCAGGTGCTGACTCACCTCACCCCATTCATCTCTTCTACTTTTCTGAGGCACCGAAAGCATCTGTGCATTTTGGGAAGGTAGCGGGTTTAATTTTGTAAACAGAAATCTAATTGTACACTTCAGTACATTATTTATGATGAAGGTTGTAGATAAAACAATACTTCGTGTCTGCCGTGAAGAAAAATTTACAGAATCACGTAACTACAGCCTTTTGACACAACTCAGTGTATCCCTAGGGTTTTCAAATATTTGTGTTCTAGGTCTTATTAGAAAGACTATAAAGTCGTAGTCACTGTAATATTTCACCTTTCTGCATCAGGTCTGTTTCACGAGATACAGACTTCCATGAAATAGTGGTAGCTCTATTCATCACCAGAGGCAAAGCTGCCATACAATTCCACAGAGGTACACAAGCAACCCATGGCAAAAGAGGTAATTAATTTACTAGATCTCCCAATTTCCAATGCACTAAATTTCCAGTTTCTTGCTTCTGATAGGGTTCTGTGTTGAAGCTTTGCCAACTCAGACCCATTACTGGCTTCAACGTAGCAAACCACCACCAAAGAGCCACACGCATCTTCACTTGCATATTCTCAACACAGACAGCTTTGACATAACAGGTCACAGCTACAATATTTGTTAAGACGATGATTTCCTGAATCAGACAGAAGAAATTCAGTTGAGCAACAAAAGACTTGTCTTACACCCCTCCTTAACAAGAGATTGAGTAATCACAGAAACTCCCCAGGTCTCCAAGGTGTCAGAAAAGGCGCAGCCCTACTCCCTGCTGATAACAATCTTCCCCAGCAGTCAGGAAAAACATCAAGTTCTCAGAAGGTAAAGACTAGGAAAAAAATTATTTTACTAATATATCACTGTAATTTCCATTTTATAAGCAGTGGAGCAAATTGTTGGGTTTTACCTTTTACAAAACAGGATAAAGGAAAAAGAGTAAGAAGTATAAAAGTTCTTATACATACAAAGAATACATAGTTTAAAAGGGGAAAAAATTACCTCGGAGCTTAAAAGTTGTGTTCTACCAATTTTTTGAAATTCAGAAAAAGCATTATGACATGAGAGTTGCGTTTAAGAGAATCCAGTATTTATATCATCTCTTCCAGCCTCAGAAGACAGTTTTTTAATTTTACAGGAGTCTTTCTATTTAGAAATAAAGGCACTTTACCAAAACAGTCATGTAAGAAACAGATTACAAACTGTTTATAAAAGCTGTTTTTAAAGTATACAGTTCTCTTAGATCTCGAATTAGCTATCCTAAACATTAATTATGTTTAACAGACACATGAAGCTTCAAGTTTTCCCTGTTATCCTAAAATTCTTTCCACATATAAACACCCAATAAAACCCTCCTTTATGTCAACACAGTAATTTGCATCTTTCTTTTACTTGAAAGAATGGCTACGAACCTGATGTTTTGCTATTCCATTAAAAAAAACAAAAAAAAAAACAACTGCAAATGCTTCTGCTGAAAATCTAATGATCTGCTTTCTTCTGGGTCAACAAAATATGTATTTGCAGAGATAAGAAAGCAATTTACAATACTATAATTATTGCATTATCCAGAATCCAAATACTTATGAGGAGCTGGATAATTGACTACATCAGATATCAGCCAGCTAGACACCCACAAACTCATTTTTGCATGTAATTTGTTTAAGAAAATTAACACAGTGATGACTAACCGACACTATGTAGGAAGCATTTCACTTCCTTTATCATTACATCATGTTTCTGTGATACTCTACTAAAATATTAAGAGTATTTTACTGAAAAATACACAGCTTCCAAATAAAGTATTGCTATCCCCAAATAGTAACTTTTTACAGTATTCACTGAACCAAATCAGAAGCTTATTTCCTAAAACATGCTGACTAGTTTATACGTATTTGGGAAACTGGGAGACACTGCTTTATTTAATAATTTATGCTGGAAGCTTTCAGAGCAACTGTATAACAAAGTATGTTTTATCTCAAGTGAGAGACAAAAAATCCAAAATAATCTGTTTGTACAGCTTTGTGAAGGTTTTTTGAGAACAATCACGTATTTTACTGAAGAGGAAAAGTACTGAGACTGCCATTTCAAGTATAGCAGTAAGTACCTGTGCATCACTACTAAACAAATTTACTGTCCTTTCATGCTCCCCATTGATAGATCACTCCCTCCTTCAGCTATCCAGATGTGTCTGCAAATCCATTACGGAAAGAATATAATAAAAAGACTGACAACAAAGAACTTGTTACTCTAAAATTACAAAGTCTGGGCATTTTAAAAGGCTTTGGGTAATGTTTCAAGTACGTTTCACTAATACATGGATCTTTTTCCATTAAAAAAAACATTCCATTAAAAGAAATAATCAAGGCACAATTTAGAATGAAGTTCCTGTATTTCCATTATATATATATAAAAAAGCTGTCTTAGTTTCAGTAGGTTATGGTACAGATTCCACAAAACCAAATTAAAATCACCTTCACACATCAGAAAAAGCATTCTTGGACTCTCTGCCAAACAGCTCAGCGATAACTCTCAGAGATGCCTCTCTGCTATTACCAGAACATTAAACACCCTGCTGTAGATGACACAAAAGACTGGAGTATTTTCTCTGCTGTGACTACAGAACTGGTATAGATCTTAGAAACAAGATGGACAGAACAGCAAAGAGCCCGGAGCAAAGAAAAGATCCAATAAGGCCACCTACAATCATAAGAACACCCTTGATCATGATCCATTTTCCTTCAGAAAGGTCATTCAGCTAGAGAAAAGACTGCAAGAATGGATGAACCTGCACTGTTACTAGCTATCCAAAGCGATGCAGCCTCTCAAGCACTGCAGTAGATTTCCCTACTATGTTACATATTTCTAGCCTTCAGACACTGAGATGTGTTCCACCCATTCTTGCATCACCTTGAACAACACGCCACTCTACATCTCAAAAAACATCCCTCATTACTACGTACAGTTATTCAGAAAATCTTATCTAAGAAACATGACAATGTATTTCCTAGCTCATATATCAGTTGAGAGATGTGGCTAAGTAAGTAAGAGGAATTTAAACATTTCAAAGAATCTACCAATTTAGAAATGGACAGATTTAAATGGGGAGAAAGGGCTGGTGGCAGAGGGGAAGCCTTCCTTTCTATACGGGGTGAGGTAGGAGAAGTATAGGGATAGGATGTGAGGTGTTCCCCGCAACGCCAATGCTACTGAGCTTTTGACTAAACAGCTCAAAGTTTTCAGTAGATTTTGGCATTTCATCAGGGTTCAGAGGAACTTTGAAATAACCACCTCTTTTCTATCATCACACACTCAACTCCATCTGTTTCTACTCTTAGAGTCAACCCAAGAATTGTATACCTGACAAAAGCTATTCAGTTTCTCAAAGCTGCAATTTGCTGCATTTCCAGCATTTACCAGTTGACTCTTTCTGCCTGGGGGAAATCAGCACACCACAATGACCTTCAGATACACACAGACCACTAAAAAGACTCCATAAAAATTTGTTATGTGGCAGACGCCATTCTCTCACCTGCAATAAGAGATCTGTGCTTACCAAAAATGCCCTGATTTAATCCAAGACTGAACACTAATACTGTATTAATTTATGGACAGGGGAAGGAAGTTCTCACCTAAGTTCATAAATATTGTTGTCTTTGGTAGGTTACAACTCTCACCTGATCAGCTTGACAAATCAAACTGAAAACTATGCTCAGAAACAATGAGAGAAATAAAACTTTAAAAAATATTTTAGGTATAGGCGCACATACTGCAAATACAGAGACAATAATCTTGCTCAATAATATTTCATCTTACAACAGGTACTCATGAAAGCATCTAGGTACGTGCTGAGGAGCCACAGGTTTCCTCAGCTTCTCACACAGTTGATAGCAAATGGCAGGCACCTTTAGAAAGCAATTCAGAACACTGAAGTCCTGTCTAATTTAAATATGACAAAACACTTTCCAAAACTATCTACTTCTATTAAACGTTCATCTGAAGCCTGGATGAGCACCAGCGGAAGTCTGCTGCTTGGTAAAACATACATGGAGAGTACAAACACATTCACAAGTCCATCAAGTTGATTTTTGAAAACTGATTCCAGTTCAAAACTTTGTAGACTACTCCTGTCATTGAACGAATGCATTTAACCACAAAACATTCAGTTACCCATTCCATAAATCTTGCATTCCATCTTGCTTATACATGACCGTATCTGTGAAGTTAGAAGCAGTACAAAAATTACAACTCTGAATAATTCCCCACAGAGTAGCGATAATATTCTTGGGGGGGGCATGGCGGGATGAGAAGAGCACAGCACACCTCCTGCATAACCTTTAAGAAACTGAAAATAATATGCTGTGTGGAATTAGAAAGCTTCCAAGATTCTTTCTTATCCTAGAGATAAGCAAACACACACATACCCCCACAAAAAAAGCCTAACAAAACACAAACCCAAACAGACCAGAATTACATTAAGTTTTATAGAGAGGCATCAATATCTAATAGGTTCAAAACAGACAGCAGAAAGCAAGTTCTCATAGATTAAATGAAGTTACAGTATAACTGCATCAATTTTTACTTTACCTGTGAAAATCTTCATGCAGTGTAGCTCTTAAATGAACAGCAAGTAAAGAAATCTTCTTAATGTCTAGCACCTGTCTCAAACTTCTATAGCAAACTGACCCACAGAACTAGATCCATATACATATCAGGTATTCTATGTGTACATTACAAAGGCATAGGAAGACTGAATACAAATGGCTTTTCTTGAGAAGAAAGAAGCTGAAATGCAATAAAATATTGGCTTTGTTACTCTAAACAGTTGTTTCCTCTAATCTATTCATGACCATGCTTCACTTCCCATCTACCTTATTCTTTCCACATTGCCATACTTTAAATACTCATTAAGCAGGAGAACATACAATGAATCGAGGTTTGCAGATAAAAATAAGTACAGTCTATTGAGTGAGTAAAGCATACATAGCATACGCATAAACACCACACATACACACACTGTATTACCTCCTAAAAAAGGAACAAACAAAACCATAAATACAATGGATATCTAGATAAGAAACTGCATAACTGGCAAACCTCTGGCAACAGCAAGCAATAACTAGAGGTGTCTTGCAGATCTTTTATTTGCAGGTTAATGCCTATGATAGCATCCAAAATTCATACTGAAAAGTATAAACTAATATATGTATGAACCTAGCAACCAAAGAAGTTTAAATTGTCCTTTAAAAAGACCAAACTAATAAATACTCAAACAGTCAATCCAGCCGTCTCACTCCTATTGCAGTAACTATTCCCACAAAACACACCAATTCCTCTGGCAGACATGAATGGTTTTGTTTGTGTTTTATTTTAAACTAAAAAATCATGATAAATTTGACAGGTTTTGCCTAAGTAGCTGAAAGAGGGAAATGCAGAAGAGATAAGAACAAACATTTGAGAAGCAATCAGTATTCAAAAGTTAGAAGTTCACTTGTTATAAGGAAGTTTCTTAGTTCTGAATTTAAACAAGAGCACTCTGAGTCCTCTGGAAGATTTTTCTCCTGAAAATGTAGTGTGAAATGCACAAAGGCAGACTGCAGTTTCAGTACTGCAAGCACACACACCATTAAAGCCCACTCGCACACTGCTGACTGTTAAGCATGTAACTCAACTGACTTGAGACTTCTTGATCACAAGCCTTTAACCCATCCTTTAATTTCAACTCCTTACACAGTTTTTAGATCACATGTGGCAATACCCAAGATAACTTTTAAATGCAATTTCCAAAACTGGTACCATTTCAATTGTTATAAACCCCAACCTGCAAACCCAACCTCTGAAGCTTCAGACTTTCACGGCCATCTCATTTACACCACATATGAGGGTGGTGGATGTCATTCTGCCAGTAAATTAACAGTCATAATAAAGAGGTCATTCAACAGCCGTTAGAGCACTAAAATTGAGAGCATTCCCTTCATCAATCAGTTTACCAAACAAAAAGCAGTAAGATCTTCCTGCATCAAAGCAAGCCAACTCCTCTCTTCCAATAATAGAAACCTGGGATCTAACAACCAGACTCTAAGGAAAACACCACTCAGAACAGTCTCTATAGCACTGATAAAAGCCCGAATTTTAATATATTTGGCAGGGAAAAAAAATATAAATAGCTACAAGATACTATTTCAAGCCTAAAACATTTATTTTGATGTATACACATTTCCTAATACTTCTCAGCTATCAAATTTAACAACACAAAGAGGTCCAACTCAGACCATAAGCCTCTCTAGCAAGATAAGAAGTTGAATAAAGGTTTCAAACAGAACATGATCTGATACATTCTTTTAAAATTGCATATTAATATATGTCAGAATTCTGATCCACACAGGTCAGTAATTTAGCCTGGATTTGATGACCAAGAGAAAATTAAGAGAAAACAGAATGAATAGTCTTCTATGTATTATCTTTCTAGAACTGAAGGAAGTGAATGAAATTTGTTGGGATATGGAGACCTAGATTAGAATTCTTTCTTGGCCACAGTACAATGCCTCCTAAGAACTTATAAATCAGCTATTTACACGAATGGCTGCATTTATGTTGAAGCAGTCAGGAATGTCACAGGAGTACTGCTAAATGCTGATTTTCTGGACATCTATCTTCACAGCCAAGTATAAGAATTGTTAACATCTATGAATGATGCAGCTCACCTCAAACACCTAACTTGAGGAAGAAACTGGTATTTGTGCTTGATGTCTTTTTTTTTTTAATTTGTTTGTATACAGCACCATTAAAGCTCTTTTTCCACCCCAAATATTGTTGCAGTGTGGTAACACAAGTAATTGCTTTTAGTTACACATTTAAAGCCAAAGAATAAAGAACTACCTAACTAAAACAGAAATAACTTACTACTGAAATAAATTAATACAAGTCACATGGAAAAGTCTTGCAGTCAATTAATAGAGAAGCATTTCTTTATACAATTTAAATGATTGTTAGGGTAAATAAATTACAATTCACACCTAACCATACCATAACACAATAGATAGAAGCACATTAGGAAAGCACAGTGGAATAAAGAAAATAAAAGTTCTGAGTCTGTCTGATACTCCTTCTTTTTAAAAGACAACACCTCCAGCTGGGGCATGAATTCAGCACTGATTCAGGAGACAAGAACTCTATCTACTAAATCAACAACAAAACTTCTTGCAATAGTCCAGGTTTCACTTGGAAATCTTGCTAAAATACCAGCCAAGCCCAGCCTTGATTAGACTGCAATGAGATCATAGCTTGAGGAGGTATAGCTGTAGGCTCTTGTAAAGCTGATACTAAAGAGAAATTTATTTAAATGATACATCAATCTTTCTTGAAATGCATAAACTAGAATATTCTCATATTTATTAATGTAATATGGATAAAGCTGACTGCAGAACAACATCAGAGTTCCTAAGGATATTGTTAGTACAGGAAGTGAAATTACTTTCTATCCACCACCCACAATCAATAGTATGATTGACACTACAAGTTGGGCATCTCAGATAAGAGCACTTTTAAAGTAAAAGTAATCAAGATAATGCAGCTACAGGAGATTTTCACGGGATTCACACTTGATCACTCTGACTTTTCATTTTCATTATTTCCAGTCAGATCTCCCTCTTCAGAAGCTGTTTCTTTAAAAAAGAGGAAAATACAAACTGAGGCTTGTGAGACTTCTAATTAATGTCCTCAAAGTTCTAATTTCACCTTCTGTTGAAATATACATGTTGCTATAAAAGCAAGTCCTTTCTTTCAAGATGTCAAATTAGGCAAGAACAAGCTGCCTTTAGGCAATTTTTTTTGGAATGTTATCACACACACATGCAGAGATCAGAAAAAATGTAAAGTATTTTTTTTAAAGGGACATTAAAAAATAATAGTATGCAACAGAGTGACAATGCTAAAAGACTTTTTTCTTAAGTATTAGCAACACCATTTGCACGTGGGTGGGGCAAGTTTTAGAAGACCAGCTATGTTCAAAGATCAAGCAAGCTGTATCATGCACTATTTTTCTCTGTGCCTATTGCAGCAATAACAAAAAGGGCAAGGGAAAAAAAAAATAAAATAAAAAAGCTTGCGCCTGGCAGACAAACTTGATACTCTGCCTACCCGGTTCTATTTCTGGACTATTTCTCCAAGTCTTGTTTCAGCTACAGAAAGCAATGCTACTGTGAAATGGGGAAGCCTGCCCACCCCGCAAGGGCTGGGCCTGCTGCTGCACACCAGCAGCGTGACTGTGCACTGACCTCTCTCAGGGCAAAGCGCTTCCCTCACAGCATCAATCATGGAATGGTTTGGGTTGGAAGGGACCTTTAAAGGTCATCCAGTGCAACCTCACTGCAATGAGCAGGGACAAAACTCCAGCAGCTGAGCACATGCTTATAACCTTGGTAAGGCTGGACACATTTTCTCTTCTTTAGCATGCCTTCCCTTCCCTGATTATTGGCAATTTGGTGGATCAAAGGACACTCTTGTTTTAATTGACTTGATTTCCACCTAAAAAATTCCCAAACAGTATTTGCAGCTACTATTTGCCCTAGACTCGCCCTATGGTACCTGTAATAAATTTCCCTTCCTATCAGGAAGTGAAATGGTCACACAACCAGAAAAACTGAGAGGTGTATTACACAGAAAATGCTGAAAAGTGAACAACATACACTTGCTCATGAATTTTTCAACTACAGTACTTTTTGGTGCTACATCTCTGGCAGTTGTGCTATATATGCTAAGTAAAGCAGAAAATATTTACAAAAACAGACTTCCCAGCATTTACATAAAGGTGCAACTTTCTTCAAAGGCTGATCTTGCTTTTGAGATTGTAAAAATGGAGACAAGGCAGAATTTTAGAAATCCCCTTAAGCAGCTGCTATCTGAGAATCCATTCACACCTTGTCACATTCCTCTCAGAGTTGGCAGTTGTCGTCATCCACCCTCACTTCCCCAGAGATGCTCTGGGCTAGAGTGAGACACAGCTTCACAGACAGCTAACGCTTAAGCACAGTTTGAATCCACAAATCCTGGAGTTTTTCCACAGGTGTCCTGAAGGATTTAGTCCACTGGGTTTTCTTGGGTCTCCCACTGACCAGCCATCAGTCTACCTGGGAAGGAAGGACATGTGCCACAGAGAGAGAAGTGCAGGCAAAATAGCATCTCCTCATCCATGGCAGCCCAGTGATCCCCACCTAGGAACAGGGTCACTCAAGTTCAGCGCTCTCTTCAGCTGAGAAGAGACAAACTTTACATCTCCTGGAGGGAGGAACTGTTTTAACCACTTGGTACTAAATTATTCTTCCCAGTAGCTTTCCACCACTAGAAGCAGTACACTAAAAAACAAAATACCATGCTGAGTAGACCAAATCAAGACGGAATATCTTGCAGCTAAAGTACTGTAGTCCTGGGCACACAAGTTCCAGTCCCTGGTTTCAAAACTAGTTCATTGTATCCAACAATGGCAAATGAAAATACACTCCAAAATTTAAACGCAAGGATTTGGGTTCTCTCTTATTCCTAGGTCTGTACGGATGGACCCAGATTTCTCTTCCACACAGCAGCCCAGCCGGGGCTCCATTTAATTATTCCCTTGCAACAGACCCAGTTTAAAAGGTTCTCAGGCACAGCCACTTCTCTTCACATACCACAGCCACATCCTCATGCCACAAATACTTAAGCCTGTTACTTAATACCCAGGTAACATTATGGATAAGTATCACTGATCAGTCTTTAGATGTAGCACTTAGAAGCCATTACCAGAAAGGTGGAATTGTTTGAATTGGCACTTAATAGCTAGTAAATACATAGTAAAATAGCTCTTTTCTCCTTTCCTCAAATGCACCCGGGTTTGCTATTCTGTAATTCAGGACACTGCTAAGACGCCAACAGACTTGCAGTCATTTTTCAGCATATACATCTGACACTGACTGTTTTTCCTTGAAAAACGGCACTAAGGAAGAGATATAGAAACAGATGGTTCAGAAAGTCCTAACTTGGAAAGTTCATAACACAGTTGTTTCAAGGGTCGGAGAAGGGAATCAACCAGAAAACTCACAACGAAACAAGCTGAAAAATAAGATTAGAATAATTTCTGCTGTGGATAAAACAGGACTTGTTGACCTCTGACACTTTCATAATGGGAACAGGCAGAGTCCAGAAGACTTGTAGACAAAAGCATATATATAACTTTCTGACAGATCTTGAGCAAAATGTGCTTTGCTAATGTGATTTTTTTTACTACAACATATGGATCTATTTTAATGTGCTTTCGCTGTGTAACATGAAAGCTGTCTTAACTGCAAAACCCAACAATTACTGAGAATGGGGGCTCTTAAGTCAAAACACATCCAGATGAAGAACATTTTCGAGAAAATGTGATGCATTTCTTTAACTCATGTCCAATACACTGAGATTAAAGTTATGAGTACACAAGGACTTAAAAAAAAGAAAAGAAAAGAAAAAGAGCAAAAAAGAAGGCAACCAGAAAGTACATATATACCCAAGCACGTCTACCTCCCCCGGTCTTCGGTGCATGGATTTAGTCACTATCCACAAGACCTTTTTGTTTAAGGAAGAAGGGACAAACAAAAGGCTACCCTAATTACTTAGAATTTGCAAGTGCAACGGCAGCGGAGAAAACTCAGCCTCGGAGCCGGGAGTTTTAGCCTCCATACCCTCCCGCGCCAGGAGCCCGGAGCGAAAAGAGGAAGGGAACAGCCCAGCACAGGGTTTCGGGTCCCCCAGCCAGTTACCAGCGCCCACAACGACGGCGCCGGCTTTTTAGTGGGGCATAAGAGCGGCCAGAAGCGGCAGCTCGGAGCCGCCAGGCTGCCTGCGCCCAGTAACCTGTTGCCCCCAGAGCTGCTGGGACGAGCCCCGTACCCCCCGGTACCGCTCACAAGGAGCTGGCGGCGGCCGCAGGGCCCTGGAGCACTGCCGAAGGGAGCCGGCCCGGCAGCACCTGCGCTGGGCGTGCTGCCCCGCGGTACCTGCGCCCCGGGCTGCGGGCAGGGAGAGCGGCCGGGCTGTCACCGCCGCGGGCACAGCAAAATGGAGCCGGCCGGACCCACCTTCCTCCCGCCCCGGCGCGGCTCACCTTCGTGATGATGAGGGGCTCCCCGTGCTCCCGTCCGCCCTTCACAGTGAAGCCCCAGGGAGCCCCGCCGGTCAGCTGCACTTCCACCAGCCTGTAGCCCTCAGTTGCCCGCTGCTCCACCATCACCATCACGGGCCCCGGTTCCACCAGCCCGGCGCCGAGCCGCGGGTCGCCNGAGCCACCTACCCGCCCCGCAGTGCCGGCCGGGCCGGCCCCATCAGCAGCGAGAGAGGGCTGTTCTACCCGCCCCCGCCTCCTCCTCCTCCCCTGCAGCCCGCGGTATTGTCTCACGCCGAGGCGGGAGCCCGGCGGCGGGAGGGCGGCACCAACTTGTGGCAACTTGGCGGCGGGGCAAACGCCGCCGAGCAACGCGGGGCGCTGGGAGGAGCGCGGCGGGGAGAGGAGCCCTCGCCTCCCCTTCGCCTCTAAAAGAGGGCAAACCCGCGTTCCACCAGCGGGGCAGCCGCTCGCCCCTCCCAGAAAGCGGCAGCCCCGCAGCGCGATTCCCCAGCCGAGTAGGAGGGGGGGGAGAGGGGACCAGCCCAGGGACGGCCGCCAGACAATGGCAGCAGCGAGAACGTCCGTGAGCCCCAAGTCGGGCCGGGGCAGGGGCCGTGCCCGTGTCGCCCCCTCCCCACCACACGCAGGGACGGCCGCGCCTCCCCTCCACCCCCGTTCCCAAACAAAAGCGGCGAGCAGGTGGAGGGCGGGGTGAAAGAGCAGCCGGCGGCTGTGGCCGTCCCACGGCCAGGGACGCCCCGCCTTCGCCGTGCCAGGCGGCGGGGGGCTGGGGTGGGAAGTGCAGAGCGGGCCGGCTCTTCCCGTCTCTCCGCGGTGTTCGGAGAGGGGGAGGCCGGGCAATGCGGAGGGCAGGTCAGGGACAGCCGCGGCGGGAGCCGGGGGAAGGAGGCGCTTTCCGCCGGCCCCTCCCTGGACGCCCCCCGGCCTGCGCTGCCTCCACCACCTGTGGGGCGGGAGGGGCCCCGGGCCGCCCTTTCCCGCCCAGCCTCTCTAGCGGCAGCCCCACAGCACCGCCCGGCCCAGCCCAGCCCTGCCCGGCCCTCCGCCGCCAGAACCCACGGGACGAGCTGGGCGCCGGCAGGGAGCGGTGCGACACACAGGTGAAGCCTTCAGGAAAGAAACGCAATAGGGAAGAGATTTGGAGTCCCAGGTTGTCATGGGACTCCAAAGTTCGATGGCAGACGGCGAGGCAGGACTAGAAGTGCTAATCTGAAGACAAATCTCATGGATGGGAAATAAATGCAGGATTTGGGTTTGCCTGATACCTTCGTTGAGTTAGTGGTGAGGCTGGGAGTGAAATAATTATTTTTTTGCAATTTTCTCCGTTCCACTGAATGACTTTATAGGAAGTTTCAGTGTCTAGGACTAGACTTGGCCTGGAGTACCGGAGTGCCAGCACACAATCCTGCTTAGCATTGCACTACCAAGCAGGCGAAGTACTGCTTGATCTAAGACATAGGGAAATGTCTATTTTAATTTCTGAAAGACTAGTGAACCCCAAGGTACTTTTTCATGTGACAAGCTGTGTCATGGAGGTGCCTGGTATATGCAGTGGGATTTTAAGGTTTTGTATATTGATGTGACAGGTCACATATTTTGCTTTCTGAAAGTGACCATTAGGCCATTCCGATTATGTAGTCTGGTCTTCTAACTCCTGTTTCAGTTGGTTTATTTCTCATAAAATTCTCCTGCCTTGAACTAAACCTTTTTTTTTTTTTCTCCAATACTTCCACTTCCAGTATTGGCTACAGGATGTTTCTTCAATACCTAAAGAACACTTTGGGTTCAGGATGAGAACATCTGAGTCATCAATCCCAGCAGCAGATTGGAGAACATCTAGAAACAAGAAAAATATATGATTAGGGTGATTGTTGTTCCCTTGTGATTAAGGGACAGAAGGAACAATAGAGGGGGTACTCAAACTTATACATCCTTCTATGAGAATCCTGCAAAATACAAACCTTATACCAAACCTAGGTATTGCATCAGGTTATTCAAGGCTTCTAATGATTTGCAGATCCTCAGTCAGATTTCTTCTGTAATTGTTTTCTGTCATATAGGCAAGCAGAAACACAAGTAGTTTTCTCCATGTCCTATCTCCAGTTCCTGGAATCTGAGACAAAGTCTTCAGTTATGTCTGTGTACCATGTATCAGGTCTTACACCAATGTATACTCAGTAAAATATAGCTGGAAGTTTTAAGAAGCTGCAGTATGCACTTTGTTTTCTGCATGCTAATGAAAGGAAGATCCAGAATAATGATTTAAACTTTAGTGTATCTGCAAGTATGTACATTGAAATGGGAAGGAAATAAAATGGCATATATCACTAATGAGAAGAGCAAATTCTGCTTCCAAAAATGCCTTCTCTGTTTATATCCCCTCTTTTTCAACTGCCAAACATTCATTCTTCATCTTGAACATTTTGTTGTCCATAAGAAATTCAAGATTTACATTACTGTTCTGGCTTTTAGAATTGGTCTTAAAAATTCAGTATTTAAGCATGATGAAGAAACCTGAGCATAGATTTTGAAACTGGAAAATCTAGGACCAGAAATTGGCAGCCATTGAAAACTGTCAAACTCTGCTACTGTAATTATTACATCAGTGAAAGGTGGACATCTTGGGAAAGCTGTTGTCTAAATAGGGAATATCTGAAACCTTTCACACTCCTGGTTAAGAGAGACCTCAGTAAAGTAGAAGTTTCTATCTACTAATGCTTGCTTAGAGCCTAATCGTCTGACACAGTCATCAAGGAGATCCTCAACTTGTGGCTGACAATTCAGAAGTCAGACTTCCTTACTTTGAATGACCTCTATTTTTGCCTTTTATCCTTTGATGTTATCAATGTTACTAAAGGACCACAAAGTAAAGTTCTTCATACATTTAAGTTTGACCACCCAAATCAACACAGGAATTTTTTTTGTTATATTTGTCAAATTTCTCTCAATTTCTTTTATAACCTCCCTCTCTGTGGAATCTGAAGCTTGTTCAGAGCTCAGCTGGAGACATGCTTGTGCTCTTCTTAAAATCTTGTGATAATTTTCTTACGTGAATTTCTGCAGCTTCTGCCAGCCTTCATAAGGTTTCAAATAGTCATAAAGAACAAAAGATTTATTGAATGGATTCTAAAATATTACTTTTCATTTGTGTGATAAGAGAACCAGTGGTAACTGTATTTGTCTAACAAAAGCCTGGGTGACCTCAGCTTTCTCCCTTGTCAAATGTTTTCTGAGCACACAGAAATTACCAATAGAAGGTAGAAATACAAGATACATCAGGGTGCCATAAATATATGAAAGGAAGTAACAGACTTTTTCACACTGAGGACAGAGAATGATGCAATTATTACCAACATGGTAGGAAAGGGATCCCTTTGTGTAAAAATGTGTGCCAAAGATAACATGTATCAAAGCTAGTTTACAGTGATACACAGAAGTTACCCAAACACCTTCTCCTGCTGTGCAAAAGGAGCTATCAGACTTATTAAGAGATGGTTCCCACATACCCAGATTGTGTGTCCCTGCCCTGTGAAACAAAAGCTTTCTGCAGTAAACCAGGCTCCTCCCACAGTTCTTCATCTGTTCTGCCGTGGCAGTTGAAGCTTAATTAACGATTTCAAGTGAAATTTTATTCTACAGAATTCATTCAACCTCGATTCTTTCTGTTGCATATATTGCATATCTGTTCCCTATTTAGTCACTGAGATTATGAAAACTGTGAGTAAATTACTTTATGGCAGGATTTTATTTGAACAGTGTCAGCCACAGTATGATGTTAAGGCACAGCCTGTTTCACTCTTGTGGCTATACACGACGTATCTATTCCTTAAGGCACGGCACCTTGCAGTGAATTGCACAGGATACCTGCAGAATGGCACTAGAATAGACTGGTTTACTCGCAGTCCTAAAGCCGTTCATTGTGCTGGACATTGCAATGTCAGCAGGGCTTTTTTTTTTCCCCAGAAGCTGAGAAATTTGAGAGATGTATAGGCTCCTGACTCATAGTTACAGAGTAAAGAACTGAGGTGAGGTAAGCCTTTACAACCTCTGACTTTGTTACCAGCCCTTCCGGGAGCTAACCGCCAAACATCGACAGGTTGGTGAAGAGACAAAGCACCTCTGCCTCAGCCATACAGAATTAAAGGTTGATGCCCTGGAGCGTGCATAGTTCATTGACAATTTAACTTCATGTGCCAATAGAAAACAGCCAATCCATGGCACATACTCTGAGGGAAATACAGGATCATAGACAGGTTGTGAGGGGCCTTAAAAAATCATTTAATCCAATGTCCTGTGGGCAGGGGCATTTTTCACTAGATCAGGTTGCTTAGAGCCCCATCTAACCCAGCCTTGAACACTTCCAGTGTTGGGACATCCACAGCTTCTCTAGGCAAACTCAGTGCCTCACCACCCTCACTGCAAATAATTTCTTTGTAATGTCTACTACCTCTTCCTTGCCTGTCCCTTCTGAACAGTTTATAACCACTGATATCAGCCCTCCAGTCATGCAATTCATACCACCACGTTTCAGTAATAGTGATTAGACTGTAGCTTTCTATTTGCACAGTGGCTTCCTGCTCTTTCCTGTTTCCAGCTCTAACGTCTTTGAAAATTATCATCACAAAAAACAGAACAACTGAAATAGTGATAAGAAGTTCCTGCAACAGAAGTGGATGGATTTTTTGATCAAGTAGTTCAAGGTTTGGCAAGCTGCTGGCAATCTATTGTGGAGTCTGAGAGTCCTGAGAACCTGGAGAAACAGGTTGGGTAGCAGCCCAATAGACAGACATGCTGGCATATCTGGGAACCAAGGCTTTCCTTTGGAAAACTGCCATGCTGCTTCTGATGGATTCAGCATAATCATGCTCTTCTGCAAAATGCTTTAATTTCAACAAATTACCCATTTTCCCAGAATGAAAAATACCATATTGTGTCCAGCAGGATGTCTATGATTTAGGCGCCTTAAAAACCTTTCCCAAGTGTGTCTTGTTTCTCCTGTATTGCAAGTAGGGCTTCATCAGCATATACTTAGTTCTGGAGAAAGCCTTAGAAGTTCTCAACCTTTCAGATATATATAACTCAAATACATGATGAACTCTTCATTTCTTTACAATCAAAATAAAACCTGTGTTCTTTATCTAGAGCTTTTTATAAACCTGAAATTTGTGAAAGAATAGCAGTTCATATGATACTCCGATATTTCTGTCTCCCATGCTGATTTTGACTCTGACTTTGTTCAATTCTCACTTATTCTCACAGCACATATGCTTTGTGGCTCTGAGCAATTTTCTGAGGGTTACAGCATGCACTGTGGAACAAACTGAGGATGTGAGTGACCAAGAGAAAAAAATACAATGGTTTGCTAAGAAAATATTCTTGACTCTGATCTTGAGACCTATTAGACCTGTAGACAAGAAAAAGGAGATGAGTCCAACACAGACTCCTATAATCCATAGCCTGCTTAAGGATTTATAATTTTCACAACTTTGGATGATAAAAAGATTGAAAATCAAAGAAAAGGGCAACTCCTCATTTGGTTGCAGAGTCAGAAGACAGCATACACCTAGCAAGAGGAGGTGAATGGGTAACCAGTTTTGCCCGGGGATGCAGTTTTCAGCTTATAGTCAAGTTCAGGCACACATTAGGTCCTACCTTGGGCCATAGTCCCTCTGGTATCTGTATATCTGTTCCCTTTCCAGTTCCTACATTAGGGCCCTTTATCAAATCATATTACTACATCTCAGACTACCACTTTACAGAGAAACAAAATAGCTGAATGAGAGCATAGATGTTGAAACACCGGTATGTGACAGTCCATAATGTTTCATTATCAGCAGGCTTGACACTTGGACACAATTTGGGGGATAATATGGGCCAGTGGCCATTACTGTGAGGCACTATTGATGAAGCCACCCTTTTGTAGTTGTGGAAGACAGTCCAGCAGTATATGCATATATATATATACACACACACACACACACAATGTATATACTATATAGCTGCATTTGATCATATGTATGTGCATTGCAGCTTCATTAACCTGGGAATTTTTTTTTTTTTCTTCAGGAAGTTTCATTATTTCAGTGAAGCATCATTTGTAATATTTATTCTTGCTGCTGAGTTTCTGATCATGGTACATTAGGGAGTACCTTTCATTGTCCATCTTCTTTGATAACATGTGCTACATGATAACATTCTCTGTACAAACTGTGCTGTGCCACTTACTCTTATGTGCGATAAAACACTGACCCATTTTAAATACAAGGGATAGTCTCAGAGGCTAACAAGAGTCTTTAATGCATCTAAACTCTGATATCACAGCATGTTATATCTGAATTCTGTACTTGATGATGATGGTCACTGGAGCCAGGATGGTCAGGGAAAATGCAAAGGGAGGATTTCAAATGCTCTTTGTTCAGAGAATGCTGCAAAGGCTTTTACAAGGGAAGATAAATAGCAAGAGGCCAGAGTATGCATGAGAACAGACAGAAGCCTTGTAATCTGGTATTAAGAAAGAAAAAGAGATCTTCATTTGCTAGCTAGCCCCAAACAGACCTTTTTCTGCCTATCAGCCATGTATAAATAAATCTCTCAGTGCTTTCTATAAACAGACATGGTTTTTGCATTACAACTGACCTTTCTACTCTCAGCTTGGTTACACAGAACATGAACTATGTCCAGGTGAAGGTCATAGGATGTGGAATCTTGTGAGAGTCCATCTAAGCATGCATAAGGCATGAAGTACATGTTCTTTTTTTATTGCAGTGCCATAGGAGTTTGCCCTAAAGCATCAGGTGTGCTCCAGAGGCTGTGGTCAAGCAGTAGCAGACATGGGATATTGCATGAATGTGGTGATATTAGGGCTGATGTAAGGCTGTTTTGGGCATGCCTGGGAGTGCAGGGGGCAGACGTTCTTTCTGTGCATGCCACCTCCCCACAGACTGCTATGCCCCTTTATGCTAAAGGTATAGCTGTGGTCTCTCAGTTCTGCTAACAGAACAGTTAGCAGTTGATAGGACATTTGAGAGTTACACTGAGTCATACACATGAGAAAAAGTGCTACATTCAGATTAGTTTTCCTTGGCTTGCGTTTGGCTTAGAATGGATGAGGCTGCAGAAGGTACTGCTTCCTTAGCCTGAATTTTGTGTAAAGCAGACTTATGCCAGTGAAGCATTGTTAATGAAATCCTGAGGAAATAGTGTTGAGGTGAAGGGTTATTGCCCATCTTCTGTGTTAACATAGACCCTGTCACAACCCTGAAAGTTAATTTCTTTTGAAGGTCTGAATTTTTTGAGTATTAAAGGTATACAGAGGATTACTTTCAGAACTGCTTTTCTGAAGTATTTTTAAGACCAACCAATTTCTTGGAGTTGTGCTCCCAGGAAGTTGACTAGTAGGAGTAGCTGTTGTGGCCAAGCTGTAATATAAATGTATAGTGTAGCCATATTGCTCACGTGGAAGGTATATCCAGTAAATTACATTGGATGCTCATTACTTTTTCCACCCTGGACTGTGAAGTCCACCTCTGACAATGAAGTCATGATCTTTAATCCTGAAGAGCAGAAAAGTCAAAAGAGTGGATCACAAATCCTTTCTGCACTATAATGTTTCTGCTCTTATTATTGCATTTCTTCTGGATTCCCTGAGCCAGCTAAGCTATGTTTTTTAGCTCTCTGCTCATTTCAGGGGCTACAAGACAATAATTTGTGGGACAGAAGGTTGCAACTTTCCATCACCCATTCCCAAGATGCTGCAGGGCTGACTGCTGGCTATGTAGCCACTGCAGAGCTACATAACCTAGTGATGCTCATGGGATTTCAAACAGGAACACTGTCTGGTGTCTGTGATCTGGACCTGGACTGTACATTTTGTCAGAATTCTCTTCAGTTACACTTGTTTACAGTGTCCAACAAGACATTGGCCATTGGTACACTGACCATCTAATTGGCCTTTGCTACACTGACATTTTTAGCAATTTAATTAATAGAGCCTTGGAGAGTTCTTGTGCTCTAAGAGCAGTGAAGTTAGTGCTGAAATGTATTTTGATTAGGCTACACAGACCTGTCTGAGAACACAGGTTTTGTGAGATAAGATTCTGGTGCTAATGGGCTTTGAAAATATAAATACTGGGTGGTGGGAGATGCAATCTAGTAATTGTAACGAGGATATAAGAGTGTTCTACCTAATTTCTCCTGAGGGAACCAACTAATGTAACCTTTAGAATGCAGAAGTAATGGGGCCTAGGATTCCTTTGGAAGACAGTGAGGACAGGATAGACATTCAACTTTTGTAGATTGGGGTACGTGCCTACAAACATTACTATCCAATTTTTAGTATCACAGTGTGTGAGACATAACATTCTTTCTTTTCACAGTCTTTTTCATCAATCAGTTCCTATTCAAACGGTGTCTCATGGAGTCTGCGTAACTGTGGGACAAGGTCTCTTTATTATGCATGTGCTGAAACTGAGGTATCTTTTTGTTCTGTGAAATAATATAATGATGACAATGACTAAGGGTGGAATTTGTCCAGAAATGTGGCTGGCCACAAAAATCTGTCTTAATGCAAGTTCAAAGACTGTAATATTCTCAGTATTGGCATAGAGAATTGGGAATTTTTTCTTCTAATCTCTAAGCAAAAATAATTTTTTCAGTTTTATGGATACATTTTTCTACTCAGTTATTTTGTGCTTCATCTGTATAAATCTTGTTTACTAATTTAAATGCTTTACAGGCATAGTTTCAAAACCTAGTTTGTGTATGTTTCTTCACAAAAGCCAGGAAAAATAACTTTTCCCAGGAGAAGGTATATAGTAAGTGAATAAAATGCAAGTAACTTGATTGCATCAATCAAATGCACACAGTTATTGAGCTGTTCAAATACACATTCATTTCATGTATTTATGTTTTTATTCTTCAAGAAAACAAAAAGAACTCAAATATTATTAATTTTATGCAAATGAGATTAATTCCTCCTCAGCCTTTTAAATTAATATTCACCACCCTTAAAAGTAAATTAATATTTTACAATTTTATAATTATGTTTAAAACACTGAGGGAAGGAAGCAATACCTCTGTTTTTCTTTCAGTACTTTTTAATGGAGTCTGTAACTGTTATAATCATGACAGATGTTACTCCCTGAATATCACTATTGTTCCAATATCCATAGTTTTACAGAAAACTAGAAATGACAAGAATGGAGTGTGAATTTCTCCATTCCTTTCAGTTACGCATTGAGTTAAAGGTTTAAAATTAGCTTTAAAAACTAGTACTGCTAATTATGGGAAGGACTTGTCTCACAGTTTCTTCCAAATTAAATCTAATTGCAGGAGGTCTGGGTAGATAAAATAAAGAATCGTGTTAAAGCATATAGAAGATTTGTATGCTCAAGGCCTTAAGGAATATATTGCAGGATCTGTTGGGGCAATCATAACTGCATCCATTGAGCTTGAAGACAGACCTAACTTTCTTCAGGTTGGGAAATGTTATGCCAGGTAATGTGTAAAAGATTATAAAATCGTGAACATTGACAAAGTGTTTTTTAACCTTTGTGAGGTAGCTAAGGTCTTCACCCAGACCTGTAAATTCAGGCAGTGATGTATTGAACTGTACACATAAACAAAACCAAACTATCCTTTGTCTCTATATCCAGAAATTTCCTTCTCCTTTGTAAACCAGTGCTGTAGTCCCAGACTTAATTAAAACAGTGATTAAAGTATGCGCAGCTGCACACTCAAGCATAAGCCATACACACACTCCTTAACAACAGAAATGCATGCCTGTCATATTTTTGTAAACGTTTGTTGCTTTCCCTTAGAAGCAGGCAGGCCAATGTTTTATCTTAATGATGAACACAGACTGGAATGAAACATTGTGTTCTGGGTCCAAGGAGAGAGTAGGTATTTCTAAAAGTATGGAATACATGCCTGTTTCCAAAGGAGCAGAGTATTGTTCTCATCCTTGAGCACACTGTTGCCAATGTACAAAATTGTGACTGGAATTTTCAGTGTTGTTCCACGTTGTACCTTTGCTGTGAGTGTGATTGATTGGTGTTTGCAATGCCAAGAGGTTCTTTTTTAGTGTTTCTTGTATGGGTGCTAATGGTTGTCTCCAAGCTACACCATTTGCTTAGTTGAGATCCTGCCTTGGTGCAGAAATGAGACAGCATATCTGTGAAATTTTCTCATACACTGGCAGAAGTGGGAATTGTGTCAATGACTTCAGAGAGAAGGGAATTAGGACCTGTAGAACGATATAAGTTTAGTGGAATACTAAATAAAGGTCCTTAACAAGACAAAATAACTATTCTCTTTTTTCTTTCACTACTTTTCTGTTTCCTTTGCCTTTGTCCCCAGCTTTTATCCTCTTATTTTCATAATGACAAGAAGCCAAATTACTCTGGAGTGTAAGACTGCCAAACCAGCTTTGAATTTCTTTGACTGTTCTAACTCTTTATACTTTGAGCCCAGCAATGAGAACCAGAGACTAGCTAGCTCTTACCAGCTGAGGTGTTGGGTGGCTCAATAGTTTGGTAGATGCATCTCCCATTCAGCCTCAAATGTTGGCACATTTTAGACACCTCTACTTCCATCATGGTAAGTATCCGTTCATTCGTGAGTCACTTAATTTCCTGTTTTGCATTAGGTATGCTGCAGGTCATGTGCTTTACTTCCAGTAAAAAACATGTACTCCCTCTGCAAGTAACAGTGTAATCAAATCCTGAGAGATTACAGGAGGGAAGGAACCCAGAAAAAGTTAAAAAACAATGCTCTGCTCAGAGGAGTAAAGCAATAAAAGGAGGGTGCACAGCTGGAAAAATTGTGTCGAGAAAAGAAGAGAAAGATAAAAAAATTAATCTCCAGAGTATAAAAGTACAATTGAGGAATGAAAGTAGTTTCAAAGTGGCTGAATAAAGGGAGAGAGAATTTAGAATGATAAAATGGTAAATCCACATGGTCAAACTAGAAGATCACAATCAAGAGCAATGAAAACAAACGATAAGCAGAAAAAGGAAAACACACAACACATTCATATCTGTAGGCCAGAACAAGCAGTCAGAATAATGACTTGACATGCTTTTTGAATATTTGAAAGAAAGAAATGGCAACAGAAATAGTGAAGGGAACAATTTTAGGAACTGATAGTGGGAATGAAAGTCTTCTATCCAACAGTTTCTGTATAATATTTTAAAGTTTCTAAGTATAAGCCAAGCAATATAAATTTTCCTTCAGATTAGAGCAAACTATTTTTTTTCATGTATATGTCTTTGAATTGTATATGTGGCATTTGATGGCTTAATTTTAACTAATAGTCTGTCTCTGTGGATTGCAATTCCTTAGCTCTTTAGTACCCAGGTAGGTTCCAAAGCAGTATCTTGTCAGAAATGTGGCAACTCTATGCACCACTGCTCTGGCAGAGGTGGACAGTCTGAGGACTCCCAGGCTTGTACTGATGACAGAGCCTGGTCTTAACAACCTCAGCATGAGTTTGTATTTCTGGAACAGGGCAATCTGATTTTGCAACCTTGCTGTCCCCAGTACGTTTTTGTGCACATGGTAGCAACAAAATGTAGGATTGCAACATCCAGGTCACTCACCTGTCCTCATCCATGGAGCAGGGAAATCACTTTATGCTGGAAAGCAGCAAAAACGCTTGGCAAAAACATTCATCTCAGCTGCCTGGCTTTCAGAGTCATTGATGATGCGTATGCCTAAGTTCCCATTATGGTCACTGGAGCCTCCTCGGCTCACCCTGTGCATTTATATTCAGAAGATCTGAACAGCTCTCTAGACAAAGTCTAGACCATAAGCTTGGCTGCTTGACCTCAGATGACTGTAAAAGGAGTTCAAACACCTTGTTGATGTATGGACATCCACGTATAGAAGTCTGGCTTTGCAGGCTAACATCCTGCTCTTCGAGTGCTGTAGCCCAGGCAGAGCCCTAGGGAGTCCAGTGGCAGCAGGATGAGTGGATGCACATCAGGCCTGGCAGCTTGGGCTCCAGCTGCCACCCCAGCCCTGCCACCACAGCCTTGCCACCACTGTCCAGCTCTGGTAGGCTGCACAGCCCCCACCAGCAGGCTGACGAGCTTGGTGGAGTTTGTCTTTTTGCTGGGATCAAGTGTATAATGTATCTTGGCTAATGAACGCAGCAGGGACCATTTCACCCAGGACTGCAGCTCTTTTCCTTGCTGAGGGCAAACATGCTATTCATAAACACTGCACACAAAACATCCCACTGTCATTCACTAGCCTTTCGTCATTTCTCCTAAAAATATAAGCTAGACCATTGGGGGGAAAAAAGGGTTAGGTCACTTGTTCTTATAGGGTCTATTTAAAATAATCCATGACTATGTGATTTAACATGCTGTTGACTTTGAGTCTTTTGGCAATTTCCCTCCTGTATTTCCTGAATGTGTTCCTATGAATAAATTTTCTGGAAGGGGGAGGGCTGATACAGGGAGTTTGAAACATAATTGAGAAGGGAGATTTTTTAAATTTATGATTGTATTTATTTGCTGCTGTATCTAGCAGGACCCCTGTCTTAAAAGATATTGTCTAATGTATAAAGCAAAACCAAATATTGCAGGTCAAATTCCTGTTTTCATATTAAATTCTCACCAAATTAAAAAAAAAAAAAAGAAAGAAAAAGAGAGAGAAATACACTATTGAGAAATCCTAAGTCCTGGAATTTTCCATGTCAAACTGATCCAATGCAGACAGTACTGACTAAAGAGAGGATTTTTGGTGCTTGCAATTGAAATAGGATGAGGTTAATATTTTCTTCCCAAATGTAGTCTCTTTCTGCAGTGATAAGGTATCGTGTTTCTAATTTTATTTACAGAAATGGGTGGGTTGGATCACTAAAACTGAGATTTGGGTTGGGGTGTGGATTTATATCCCTGTTCCTCCCTGTAAAGACTGAGACTGCTTGAGTCTGGACTCATCTTTTCAATTAATTTACAGTAATTAAAGGGTGCTGTCTGGGATGGGGCTTAACACAATTAAAATGTAATGCTTCTACTTTGGTATCTGCATCCTTATTTATTTTAAACCATCTTGAATGCTCTGACGAGTTTAAGTCTTCCTGTATCACATACTGTGCAAGCAGAAATATGTGAGTGAACTGTTGCCAATGGCTCTGAGTAAGCATGGGGCATGTTTCAGATTACACTGTGTTTTCTTGTTTGGATCTGATCTCCTTGCTAGAGAGGCTGAGAAAGGCAGCTCTAGGGGATTTACTTCCAGCAGCAGCAGCAGCACATGATCCATCAATCGCGTGATTCTCACTACCAAGGACTAATGGGGAGGGTGAAGAAAAAGTGAATGCTGCCTTGAGGAAGCAACAGCATTTTCTTCTGCTCGTGGAGCCCCTCCACCACCTGGACGTTTCATGGCTTCTCCAAGGTTAGAAACCTACTGCTGCCCAAACCGGGATGCAGCTACACAGCTAGTGATGAACTTCCAGCCTGAAGTCTTCTGCGGAGTCTGCATTGGCAGTGCCTCTGTCAGCCTGCTACTGACCATCCTGCAGCTCCTGCCAAAGAAGGGACAGAGCCCACGCAAGATGCCCAAAGCTTCCTCCTCTTCCACCATCCTTCTCCTTATCTCCATTTGTGACATCCTTGGAGGCTTAGGTAAGTGCCAGCTTGATGTCCCTCACCACTGCTGTAACAGGCTCTTGTTGCTCTGAGGTACCACAGACAAATATAACTGGTGAGTGGACAGCAGAAATTTCTGAGGGAAGCATGATGTATGTGTTCACAGGAAGATCTGGACCAAGTGAGATCAGGAAATTATGGGCCTTTGGGGAGGAAGTTCTTGTTTAATAGTTATACTATAGAATTGAAAGCTCTTGACAAATCTACATAAAAATATCTGCTTAAAAACAAATTAAAATCTAGAATGGCAACTGTTCTCAGAATAAGGCATGAAAGTGGACGTGAGGCAGCACATTGGAAACTAAATCTGACATCAAATACTTAGCCATTCCATAGGATTGCATTTTAAAACCGCTGTCCTGTGTGTCCTTAAATCCTTTTGGACCCAATGTGCCTCTTGTTCACGTGCTAGCCACTTCTCTGGGCACATCATATTGACAGCAACTGAGTTTGACTTGCAGCTGCACACAGATCATGCTGGACACAGGCTTTTGAAATGTGAGTAAAGCTACCTTATCAAGGACAACCTGCTGCCCAGACCCTGGCTGATAATCTGGAGGAATAAACCAGCAGAGAATAAAACAGAATGCATGAGTCAAAATGAAATTAGTGTGTCTTAAGCTGTCCCATCAGTCATTTGGTCATTTTTGCCATCAGTCATTTACCGCCAAATTAGGTATAGATTACCATGACACGTGCTATGAAAATACAGCACAAGTTTGTTTCTACAGTAGCATTTCCCCCCCTCACATTAGGTAATAGAGGTAGTGCTGTTTTGTCTCGCTGCTGGGGTGTGCATGTGTTTCTGTGTATATGTTGGTCTTCGTTTTTTGGGTTTTTTCCCCTTTCATATCCAGCCAGACTCTCTCACAGTACCTAGTAAGTACCAATATTAAAACAAACATTATAGGGGAAAATAAAAAAAGAAATATGGAAAATACATACGTGCATTCACCTGGAAAAGGTCCTTTCAGTCAGATGAAGACAGTAATAGATAAAGTTATTTTTCTCCCTTCCTCTTTCACTGGAAAGCTCAAAGTAGTTATCCAGTGTTGTCTTTGTATTAGACCCACTTTGGTGGGTGGGAAACAGCTCATTCTAGGTGGGAAACCTGGTCATCTTGTTCTGTTACCTATTGGTTCTTTATTTCAAGCAAACCCAGAAAACCTCACTAACAAACTCTCAGTTCACTTTTAAAAACGGTATTGTTGTTACCTAATTCAGAAATGCTGCTTTGTTCAGTCCTGTGTCAGAGGAAAAGAGCTGCTTGTAAAATAAAGGCAGAGAAAAGTGAAAAATAACTTTTTTTCTGCAGTGAGGCATAATAGAAAACTGAGTATCAGTGTATAGATATTTGCTGGGAAATATTACTTAATGTTTTATGTCAATCTGTTAAATGCTACACAGTTTATTTTAGGGAAGAGTGTGACAGCATCTCTAAGTAAGTTAGATTCTAATCTACGTAACATAAGTCCCAGCAGCTTCCAACTCTTGGGGCTACTTTCCCTGAATGATTGCACTGACATTTAAATAGCACAGTTGTCCCTGCTGTGCTCCTCTGCAGCCGTCGCTTTCCTGTAGATGCACAAAATCTGTGCTGCGATGTGAAATATGTGGTCAGGGAAAAGCATGTGATTCAAATCACATGAGCAGATTCAAAGCATTAATACATTTTTTTTCCTGTAGGTATGATCTTCAGGTCAAGTGTATGGCTGGGCTTCCCAGGCTTCATAGCTAACATTTCTGTGGTGAACGGGACTGACGTGTGGCCTTCCACTTTCTGTGTGGGGAGCGCGGTAGGTACAGAGATCACCCCCCTTTTCTCCTGCTCCCAATTAAGAGTCCCTCTGCATGGGGAGTCTGAAAGAAAAACTACTGTGTCCAAAAGGAAATGGGGCTGTGAGTCAGAGCCTGGATATGATGGTTTCAGCCTCTGCCACACCCCTGCAAGTGCGTTCATGCCTCCCTCCAAGAGCCTGGATCAGGGCAGGCAGGGTGTCAGATGATGCCACATGGTGTGTGTAAGGATGTAGGGCAGCACGGCTCAAACTGATCGCAGGAGTTCTGCGCTATTCACTCGTTGCAGAAGTGCCAGGGGAGTGGAGTACACCAAAGTCAGGGATATGGAGCCATAAGGGTATAAGCAACCCCAAAAGGGCTGTGAACGATTGTTTGGGTTTGCACTGGCACAGCACCACGAATGCCCCAGCGGCTCTCTTGCACTGGCAGTGCAAGATTATCTGTCTATCTGTCCATCTACCAGAAACTGGAGCCTGTGTGGTTGCAGTAGGGACCTCCTGAAAACAGCAACTTGGGCAGCTCAAATTAGCTTTTGTGGCATGAGGGTGCGTGTTTTAGACACAGAGGGACAGCAGGATAAATATACTCAAAACCACAAATCTTCTGGCACAAGGTCTGTACCTGCCATATAGGATTTCAGCTCAGATTGCTGGGCACTCAATGACTGCATCTGGCCAAGAATAATTAAGTATCTTCTGGATTAAAATGCAAGAATAAGAAGATGTAAATGCATTCCAAAAGTATGGATTGAAACTCACTTCCAAATTTTACAGTCAAAAAATACTGGGACATATGATTTGATCTTACTGTACAAGAGTAAAGGTCACAATTTGTACCGAAACATTGAGAATGACAAATAAGACAGATTGTCACTTTACCCAGATTCAATAGGACTGTAGGGTCCCCAATGAATTAATGCCTGAGCAATAGCAGTATTAGCTTTGCAATTCAAAGTTTACAATGTAGAAGGGGACTGGTTGCCTGTAAAGAAAATTATTCAGTAGTTTTAAAACAAAACAATATGTGCCAAATTGAACTCACTGTGCTTTATATCCCTGTATAATGGCAGTTTCAAACATGATCGTTTTGTGCCACGGACACAGATATAAATTGTATGCATCTATCAATTCTCAATTCTATCACGCTTGTTTAAGTTTTGCTTATTAGATGCAAATGTTTTTTTCTTTGAGGAAGAACCAATAACCTCAATATCTTGCAGCAAGAATGTCCTATTCAAAACCCATTCCTTCTCATGTTTCACTTTCTGGCTCATGACACATAAAAAGGTATTTTTAAACATGACAAGGTACTGTATGCAGACTGTTTGTTTTTCATTTGAATCTCAGGTTAGATGCTGAGCAGCATAGCGGTCTACCACAATTTTATTTTCCCTTACATGGGCTCCAGGAAAATACTGTAATTTGAGTAATTTTAAATTTAGATTTAATTATATTGGAATGAAAACTAACCCTTCTTCCACTCATTTCCCCTAACATATTCTCATGTCAGTTAATAAAATGTTTCCAATTCTATTTTACTTTTCTTTTAGTACTATTGTTTTATTTCTCTTAACCACAAGCCAATACAAACTCCAACTAGTGAAGCTTATAGACATCTCCTTTGAATGGTTTGCAGAGGGGTACCCTTTGAGGCACTGTAGCAAGATGTGTCGTTTTACTAAAAAGTAAGATACCATATGAAGCTTTGGGTTTCATCTGATTTATATTATTTTTGGAGACAGTCTTCTCTGTGTTGGATTTTCTGGAAAGACTGCAGTTTATTTTTGTATTTGTGTGTGTGTATGTGTAGTAAATCATGCATTTTTCTACTGCAGCAAATATGTAAATGTGACGATGAAGTTATGTGCTGAGTGCTATGGGGAAAGTGCATTAGAAGGAAGACTGGGATTTTATTTTTCTGCCTCCTGTGCACTAGGAAAATGTCATAGTGTATGAATTAAAGACTGAATAATTTGTGCCACAGATGACTAGACATAGGGTCTACATGCATGGTGAAGGGAAATATTTCCCAGCTTGATTTACCTTTTGGAGGAAGGAGTGCTAGATCTCCATTCTCTGACATTTGGCTCAGTAACAAGTATGTTGATTTCCAGATGTAAAATAATACCACTATGGAGCCGTGATAAAGGATATTCAGATAAGAGCTGAAAGACGGCTTGGAAGGAAGGTGACATGAATTTTAAAACAGTCCCAGGCTTTTACAAAGAGCCAGCTCCTATGGGGAAGAAATGTGGAATTTTTATACAGTGGCAAAGAAAGGTCACTTATCTTATATAAGCTCATGGGAAAAATGCATAGGGTCAGCTCAAGAATGCTGTGGAATTTAGCTTGACTTGAACCTGTTTCCTTTGGATTTTTACTGAAGAAATCAGTCCGGGAGTTCAGTAGGAATATTTTTCCAGAGGGTGAGTGATTTTCTCTTTAATGATCTTTTTTCTTGTTAGCCATCTTGTGCGTGGAGAATACACCCATCACGTGCAGAACCCACAAAGGCATAGGCACACTGTGGTTATGACTGACCTCAGTTATATTTTCGTGCCTCAACTACTTAGAAACAACTGAAATTTTAACCTAAAATTAAAACATCCTTCCTATAAATTTCTTTGGGCTTCACTTACAACGTGCAGGTTAGGAACTGAGAGGTAAATGACATGTTTTCTAAATCAGAAAATAATCTGTGAAAGCAAATGCTGTTCAATTTACCTACAACTTGACCCATAGGCTACAACAATGCTGTTCCTGTGATTTTGAGTAAGATTTCATACTTCATAATCTCATCTGGAAAATACATTTAAAGAACAAATCACCAGGCCAAAGGTGTGAGTCCCTGCCCTGCCCCAGTGGCACTGGAGAAGCAGCTGTGACATTTGGCACTTCTTTCCCCTCCAGATGTGGATTCAGCTGTTATATAGCGCTGGCTTCTGGTGGTTGTTTTGCTATGCTGTTGATTCTTATTTGGTGGTGAGAAGATCAGCTGGACTGAGGTACCAGAGTTAAAGCTCTGAATTTGTTCTTTTCCTTCCAACACTATATGTCTCTGTTTGCAGCTGTCTAAGGGTGTGAGGCTTGTACAGCCATCTGATGTTTGTATGGTTACCAGGTAATGATAGGGGTGAGTGGTGTTCTAAGTGCCTAAATTGCCAGGGCGATGCTCAGATATTGATTTATGTTCAACTTGAATTTAAATGTAACTGAATTCATTTAACCTTTGGAAAAATATGGAACAAATTGTGGTCTATAAACTTTATGGCAGTGAGATGACTGTTTTTGTCCCTGCTCTGTACCTGAAATTGATCCTTGCAGCAAAAAAATAATGTTATCCTGAAAATGAAAAATTCAGAGGGGGAAAGTGCTGAATTTCATACAGGTAGTTTCATATAGTTAATTCCCTTTTTAAAATCTTTTTTCTCTCACGATTTATTTTATCAATTTCTCAGTGAGTGTAGTCATTGTTGCCTTTTTGATCACATATTTAAAGTCCCTCAGAAAAAAAATGTGTATTTACTATATATTTTTCTGCAATGCCTGTAACAGAAGAACCTTAACCCTTTAGAAAGGACCATGGTTTAATGCCAGATAAAAAATATAAGATGTCGCTAAATTGGTTGTTAGAAGAGCAAAATAACCTTCAGTTGCTACTGCTAAACATGGGATTACGTGACACTGTTCCCACATGATACAGAGCAGTCAGGTACTAAGGATATGGTTCTTCTGGCAGATGTTACCAAAATGGGGCTTTTTGAGTTAACTTTAGACTGTTGAGGATAAACCTGATTTTGTAAAGTCTTATAGTTCTAGACAAACAAGTGGGATCTGCCTCCTTCCCCCATCTCTTGTTAAGCAAAAAAATCATGTGTATTTGGGCTTGATTCTAGGATCAGAGTAAACAGCTAAAGACTTTCTACAAACACAGATCTGAATCCCCCTAAGACAGGGGCAGTATCCAACTCTGAAAGTTAAACATAATTCTCTTCAAATTGCAAGAGGATGGCTTATCTGACTTTTCATCTCCGTTCTTAAATTTTAATCTGCTTGTTTGCTTTCTGCAGGAGAACTGAAAGATGCAGGGGTTCCTTCTTGATAATAAGGGTAGGGAAGAAGTCTTGTCCCCTCCACCCTACAGGCTGGAGAGGACCGGACATCTATGTGCAAAGCCTTAATAACTGCTTTGGCTCATTCTTTGTCTGAAGGACCCCCACTCCCATCTGCTTTCCTTAGTTTAATGCACTGCCAAGTGTTTTTCTGCACGATTTCCTATCTGTAAAGCTCTTTCTCAGTGAGGATCCTATTTTTGCATTGCAATGTGGGAAGTGGAAGGGATGATATCTTTAATTGTGCCTGTGCTGTTTGGTGCTTGCAGTACGATTGTGCTGTACCACATGATGACATGGGGCCTTGCAGTGCTGCTCTGTGTGGAGGGGATTGCTCTGCTTTACTACCCTTCTCTCTCCAGGTAAGCAGACTCTGGGAACAGACTGTGAAATTGTGACACTCTCTGGTAATGTAAATGTCTTTTGGTCAGCTTTAGAGATAGACATCCAAACGTTGAGCATTTTGATCTTTGCCAAGGGTGTCCCACTGAGTCAGTGGGTATGCTAGAAATAGCTGCCTGGGCTTCAGGGGTCCCTGAAGAAATGTGCCAGGCAATACAAGCAGTTGGGCATGCTGTGATACACCTTCTCCTGTGAACCACCATTCTCCCACTCCAGGTTTTAGCTTTCCTTTCAATTTGAGAAAAATGCGCAGACAGTGCATTTTAAAAATCAACTTCATGTCCCATGGTTTACACTGGTGGTAAAGGTGTATGAATTAAGCGTTTCGCATCTTTTGCTTCATTCCTTTTTTTGTTTATTTTTAAGTTAAAGGTGACATACATAGAATAGCCAGAACTGTTAGCTGTGGGGAAAAAAAAATGCATAATCTTGTAATGATTTCTTCTCAGCTGTGAAAATGGTTTGGAACATGCAATCCCACATTACATCACAACCTATGTCCCACTCCTGCTAGTGCTTGTGGCCAACCCAATCCTGTTTAGGAGGACAGTAACAGCAGGTATGTTCCTAGTGGCCAGCATCAATCAGTCTGTGTCATTTAGCAACATAGCAATATTGTAGAAAGTCGTGCCTTTGTACTCAGTGATGTGGGACAGCTCCTTGTTAAATCATAAAGATACAGCAAAGGGTGGGAAGCAGTTACCTATTGAAATGAAGACACCATTTTGGTGAATTTGCCCTAGAGACACACTCTGATGACATACTCAAGCTATTCTGTTACTAACCTCTACTGCAGATTGGCAAAAGTGTTTCCATGTTACTTGACATGAAGCATTTGAGGCAAGGTACAGTGGATACTTATCTCTACTGTAGTTTTGGTACCCACCTCGACTTCAGAATGTAATTTATTCTAGTTGGTGAGATCTGAGAGTTGATTTTACTTCTTGGCTGCCCTAGAGCAAAAAATGTAATAAAATGTGATCAGAATCTTGTCACTTCTGATTCTGAGATTATGAAACAAATGAGAATTGTACACAACTCACAAGGGATCTTGAAGTTCCAGTTTAATTTGTTATCCAGTGCTTGGAAGAAATGAGACTGAAAAAATGTCATGGATTCAATGCATTCTTTGCATGTAAAATGATCAGTGCTAGATGTCTGCAGTACCTGAATTTATCTACACATTGATTACATAAAAAAGCTGGAAAAAAGCTAGTATTCTTGGTTCAGTCTTTATCCCATCCAACCTCTCTCCCTCAGCCATATTAATTTTCAAAGGAGCAGTTATTCTTTTAAAAAGTTGTTCCCATAAAGAGTTGTTCCTTGTATATTTGTTTGTGGATTTCTATATTCCTTGTGATATCTGAACAGTATGTGGCATAAGTTTTTTTGCCGACATTACATCTTTGAGTTTTAGAGGTGTAGCTAATGCTGTATCAATGACACAATGGAAAACAATGTGCATGATAGGATAGAAGGTATTCTATTTTAGTCTAAACATCACATAATAAGTATACAAATATATCACACATTGTATAGAAGGTACATGCTACCTTTTGTTATAAAATATAAGTATGTTCCCATTCAGTGGGCTTGAGAGAAGAAAAACATCTAGTGGGATATCTTTCATTTTAGGAATCCAACTGTGTGTAATTATTTTCCTTTAGTATTAGGCTGTATGTGAGATTTCTTGAAATGGGTCCTTCCAGTTCATGAACTGCTGCTGGAGACAAATCCATCCATTCCTTTGTTCCCTCTTTCAGGCCTCTATCTTCTGGATTTTTGTGCCTAAACTTACAAGATGTGCATATATTAATGAACATAATTGTGTACTTTTCAGTTGCTTCCTTACTGAAAGGGAGACAAGGGATTTACACAGAGAATGAAAGACGTCTGGGGACAGAGATCCAGATGCGCTTCTTCAAAATTATGCTGGTGTTTGTTATTTGGTAAGAGGTGCATTACTGTATTTTAAACTGCCTTTTTCCCAGAGGGAGAGAGTCAGGGACAAGAGTAAAGACTGATGTGTTGCTTCATTTGTTTATGCTTGGAAGGGAAAGTATCTAAGGAAGAAGCAGTTCTAAACTAGTTCACAAAGCAGCTGAATCACTCCTGTAACATCATAAGGCTGTGAGGAAATGATAAAATGTTTAACCAACAGAAAAGCAAAACCAGCAAGAAACAATAGCAGCAAAAAAAAAATTCCCAGTAGGTTTAACATAAACTGAAGCTGTCTGGTACAGCAGGCTGCCAGTTCTGTGGACTGATAGATGGCTTTCTGCAATGAAGATTTCTCAGAGCCTCTTGTCACCAAACACATCACTGAAAACCTAAAATAAATATGCTTTTAAGTCTGGCTTCATGGCTCTGACTATGATCATACAGTGCAGCCACCTCTGTGCTCTGCAGTTCTCAAGTGTCTGAAAAAAACCATGGATATTGACTGGAAGTAATGGAAATGCCTGAAAAGAATAGTAGTCTGGCAGAGGACAGAAAAGAGATAGGGAGGAGAGGAGTGGGACAACAGGAAATGGTCCTGGAGTAGTGAAATGAGTGGGCCAAACTTAGCAGTCTCTACAGCTACTTAACTTTTTTATACACAGGTGTATCACGCACATTACATTGCTTTAAAAGGCTGATCAGGGAGAAAGGCTGCCTCTTTTCTCTTGGCTGCTGCCTACAGGAGTTCTCTGAAAGGAAATTAGTGTCTTTTTGGGGGGAATAACTGAGTCCGCTTGGCTTGGACATGAAGTTTCCAGTGTGAAGGGTGGGGTAGCCAGCAGAGAAGGGAATCAGAGACAGCAGCGAAGGATCCTGCAGCATGGCTTCCTGGAAATTGCTGAAATAATAAGGAGCAGAGATTCAGCCAAGCTCCCAGGGCTGTGGAAAGAAAGAGCCCAGAGGCACTACTGAACTGCATTGCAGCCTAAGGAATGGTGGCCAGCTTGATTATCTGGGAACAAGCATGAAAGGAAAGGCCAATTTCCCATGGACATTGTGGGGACATTTGTTTATTTCCATTCTGTCTCATTCTGGGCTTTCCTATTAAAAAATAAAATCACAGCTCTGGTTTAGGATTTTGTTCTAATAAAACATAAGCTTTAGAGTGTAAAAACATTCTCAAAGGTTACTGGAGGGAAAGACTGAGGCAGTCTCATCTCAGAAGCATAGGGGAGATTGCCTTCCATCTCAGAAGTCAGCTATGGACTGCTTAATCAGACTGCAGCTTGGGGCAACACAGGCTAGAAGAGATGCCTACAGATTTGGGAGGGGAGAGCAGGAGGTTTTACATTGTGATAAAAATATAATCGTGCAAAAGATGTATATAAAACCCTTTTGAAAGCATGACATGGATGCTGATGGTTTCCTTTCTGAAGCTTCAGTACAGCTATATAGAAATACTTGTCTCACTGTTTAGATGTCATAGGAACTTACAGTCATTTCCTATAACCTCAATTTAGTGTAGAACATACCCAGTTTCTTTCACTGAATGAGGCTTGATTATGCTCATCCTTATTTGGAAACAGATTTTACCTTTATTAAAAAAATTGTTAGCATTTTCAAGGATTTAAAAGTCAACTTTTGTGTTGCTTTGTAGTTTTCCTAAATGGACATTTTGGAAGTCTGTAATCTAACCCTGAAATTCTAACTCCCGCTGGAAATCCTGCTGTCTTTTACAACAAAATGTGCATATATTTGTGTTCCATGTCTGTGAGCACAACTCTTCTAAGGCCCAGGTGAAAGAGTCAGCATGCCTGATGTTCCCATTATGAATCACACTTGCTTTTCATCTCAATTTTATTCTGCAATTTAATATTCTGCAGCAAGTTAAAATTATCAGATTATTTTTTCTTTTTTTTTCCCTTTGTATTGACTTCTTTGTCTAGGCCTGGGTGAGTAGGTAGGTGTCTGGTCCTTGATCATGATCTCAGAGACCTACTGGTCCCTTCAGATTGAGATTTAACATGAAATCTAACCATGTTGGATTTGATAGTCTTGGAGGTCTTTTCTAACCTTAATGATTCCGTGCTGAAAAAAAAATCTTATTGTCCTTATAGTGATTTTAGTTTCTATAATTTAAAGGTAAAGCATGTTTTACATGCACATACTTATGTAAACTGTCTTTTTCTTGTTTGCTCCTCTCATAGCTGGTCATCCAATATCATCAATGAGACCCTTTTGTTCTATCTCGAAATGCAGCCAGATATCAATGAAATGCCCCTGAAAAACATCAGAAGTGCTGCGCTAATCACCTGGATTATAATGGTGGGTCAGCTGGGACATTGCTTAGTCTTAGAAATCACTGTTGTAAGACTGGTGGAAGAGCACCAGTAAAAGGTGCTTCAAGAGAATTTATTCTGGAGCTGTTAAATAGGTGTAAGGCCTGAGCATGCTTTGTGTAATTAAGCATTTGAGCAGTTTTGTATTGACAGATTAAGCAATGCAGCTTTTTAAAACCAGTGTGGTTTATGATTTTGAGGGATATAAACACTGAAAATCAAGGAAGAAAAGCAGAAAGTAAGAGAAAGCAATGAGCACTCAGTGGGAGTGCTTTTCATGCCTAAACTTTGTCAAAAACATCCTAGGCCAACTTTTTCTTCTGTTTACTGGAGTATGCATTTTCTCTGTGAGAGATTACGACCCATTTTAAGATCCAGAACTAATAACTACAATGATTTCTAGCCTAACTTTGCTAAACCCTGCCATAATGCAAGCTGCAAAGTTTTAGCTCACAGTTCCTGAAGGTTTCCCAATTAAATGGACATTTCATGGTAATTTTCTGTTTTCAACTGGGGTGGGGTTTTTTTATGATAAAGAATAATTACATCTTATGTCATGATGTTTGAATCATTATTTGGGAACAAATAGGTGAAAAATCTTTCACAAAAGGCACCAAAAATAACTGTAAGGTGCTCGTCTCTTACTGTACCCTCTTTTCTCCTATGAGAATATTTGACAAGGGATTTTTCAGAGGTGACAAAGCAGGTTTGTTTTCCAAGAGAATTTATTCTGGAGCTGTTAAATAGGTGTAAGGCCTGAGCATGCTTTGTGTAATTAAGCATTTGAGCAGTTTTGTATTGAAGGATTAAGCAATGCAGCTGATGTGATACAACCTCCTTCTCTGACAAGGATTGAACACGTTCATGTGACAGGCACCTTGCTCTTGCTCACCTGGACAGCAACAGGTCAAGTCTAGAGACTGACCTATGTTTTAAATTGGCTGTAAAAATAATTTATTTTTCCCTTTGAGAAAAATGGAAGCAGCTAAAGCCAATAATTTGTTAAACATCTCATGGCACTGGGAACAGACACAATCTTTAGGTGATCACTTGGGATTTTCTTTTTCAGTGCCTCTCCCCATTTTTCCATCCCACTTTGATGGACATTTTCACTGGGTCAAGCATCTAAAGCAATTTCAGGCAGATCAATTCCTGCTATTTTTAAAAGCTTGACTGTCTATGCTAATGTCTCCTCTCATATATTTGACTTGGCTTGTAATGAAGAATATATGTGCTTTTGTGAATAAAAAAGTCGAGAGCTTGTGGGGAAAGCTAAAATCACACCAAGGGATTGACTGGCTAAACTTCACGCTAGAAAATCATTCGGTGCTTTCTGCTTTCTTTTATGGCCTCAGCATTTTGGAAAACAGGTCATGGTATTTTTCTCTGATTTGTTGGTGTCTGCAATGGCCACAACATACATTTTTATTTCCATGCAAGTAGCATATTTTAAAGTCAGCAATCATTCAGTGAAAGGGAAGTTTTTAATACATGCAAATCATTTTTCTGGAATTGAGGATGAAGTCTTCCTTGCTGGTGTAACTCCTGTTGCACTTCTTTTTCCTAGGGGGTTCTAAATCCCATGCAGGGCTTTCTCTTCACATTAGCTTTCTATGGCTGGACAGGATGGAGAGTGGACCTGAAATGGCGAAAAAGAGAAATACCCTGGGAGTCTATGTCCTCATCAACTGTGGGGGAAAATGCCTATCCCTCACCAGTGAACTACCAAAGCAACCTCCATGATTCCAAGAAGATCTCGACAACTGACAGCCAGCAGACCGACGAGGCCATAAGCATGTTGTCTGAAGGTAACACCAGCAGTGACGAGAGATTAACCAGAAGCTCTCCCATCTACCAGGGCTGGTAGTTTTTCTGTGCAGAGCTGGATCTAACTTTTCCTGGATCTAACTTTTCATGTTGTCAATACTCATAAAACCACGCCAATGCGTGAATCATTGCGTACTCTGGAATTAGGTTTGTGCTCAATGGCTTGATGTCATATCCTGTAACTTGCGAGAATGTGTGTGAGAGAGTGTGAGACAGAGAGATATGGTTTATGTCTTTGCTGACCTTCTAGGAAACTTGTAAACAGCTATAAAGACTTGAACCTTTTTCAGCAGGAGTATATCTCTGCAAAGATATATGTTACTTATGATTAATTTTCATTCATTTTGTTTTAATCTCTCTTGTAACCTCCTTATCGTAGAAGAGTCTTTTGTTTAAATAAATGGACTATTAATATGTTGGGTTTTTAAATGTGTTGCCTTGTTTGTCTTGCTCAGCATAAAATTCCTCACCCAGAGTTACAGTTCTAGGATTTCTGAGGCACCATTTCCAGCCTTGACAGTCTGGTAAAGCACGAGTGACAGCAAACTCTGACTTAAGCACAGATATTTCCTGTTTGTGTAGACTTTCACTGACACAATCTTCTTTCAGCTTGTTTATGTGAATTTTTGGTGTGGTTTTATTGGGAGCTGAAAGGCTTTATTTTAAAAAAATTGAGCCCAGTATAGGCTCCACAAACACTTCAAAACAATGATCCCAGTTCACGCCAGGTTCAAGAAAAAGTAAACCTTCAAAATACTTTTTAGTGTGGATTCAGTGTGATCCTTATGTGTACTTACCTAACAGGACTGTGACTGCTGGGGCAGGTGCATTAAGAGACAACATTTGCATAAAACACTTTGATGCTCTGAGAGCTCATCATAAAACAGAACAAGTAGAATCAATAGTCCATTCTCTGAGGTGTGCTCTATTTTATACCTTCATGTGCCGAATGAAGAGACATTAAATCTATTTTCCTTATCTTCTCAGATACACACCTCTTTTGGTGCAGTGCCCTAGGTACATATACCCAAGCAATTCCCCAGACTGGTTGAAAGTTAAGAAAAAATGATTACCATGTCTACCCTAAGCTTTTGACTTCATATCAAAAGTAGAAGTAATATGATTTGTCAGGTTGTGCTGGAAGGTGTTTACTGCACAGTTTGACCAATGGCATGGTGGAAGCCCCTTAAGCTTGAATAATCTCCCTTCCTTTCTTCAGCATGTGACCAGGACTGGGCTTTAAATCCTGCTCACATCCACTTTGGCTGAACTTCCTTGACTGTTCCCTCCTTTCTTGTCCAATAAAATTCAGTTTCAGCTATTGTAAAAAAGAATTTAAATAATAATAATAATAATAAAAATTAAAGACAGCTGAAAGGTTAATGCAATAGTAATACGAAGCTTAAGTTGCTGGATTACTCAGGGAAGTCCTGGGAAGGTTAGACATTGAGGATCAGCAGAAAAAATACTGGAAAATGTTGATTGGCTAATTTAAATAAATTGGCCTCTTGAGCTAATTGATGCAAAGGTGTTAAACAATGATTGGACAACTATTCAGGCAGATCATTACGGAGCTGTGGTAGGTTTGTAGCAAGTCTTTTACATTGTGCCCTGTGGAAACCTTTGCGGCTTTATGGCTTTTTATTGCTGCTCTCCTTGTCAGAACTACTGGCAGATCACCAAACCCTTTCTTTTCATCACAGTCGTTTGTTACCTACCTAAGTATGAAGAGAAAGCACACAGACTGACGAGCAGATTATACTGAGCCTTTTGAAACAGAGACTGTTTTTCGGTGCAATACTCATCACAATTGGGGTCAAAAGAGCAGGAAAAAGGTGGAGGTGGAATTGTTAGTAAACCTTTTCAGATGCTGTGGTGTGGGCCAAGCTGCAAAACCTTAAACCAAAATAAACAGTCTCTGGCTTCACAGGAATAATTACATGGCATGAAAGCACTTGGGACAGGCTGTAGCAAGAGGCTCTGTGAGGTGATTGAATGACTAATTCCTCCCTCCCTTCACTGCTCCAGAGCATACGTGTGGGACAGGAACAGATGGAGTGCCCCAGTCCTGGCAGTGCCAGGTGGCTGCTGGCACTGGAGCGCTCCTGGTTTGGGACAGCCTTCTGCAAGGGCCAGACTTTGCTCTTCTCCTTTTCTTGCTCTTTCAGGGTTGTCCTTGGGGTGAGTGTGGTGTGTCTGTGTATTAGTAATCTAGGGGGATGTCATCAGGAAAAATTAGGACTCATGTGAGAGCCTAAGAAAGAAGACTGACCTAATTTTGATGCACCTAGAAATTGATATGGGGCATTGCTGAGCAAACTGACAGTGGGTTTCGACGTATGAAAGAAGTATATGTGAGGAGAGTTTCCTCACCTGATCTTCCCAGCCTCCAGCAGATGTACAGGGAACATTCCTTCACAGCGTAAAATTGGATGATAATTGATTCTACTCATGTGTAACCGTGACCACATTTGATTTCGCCTTACACAAAACTTGTTCTTGTCTCACTAGTCAACAAATCAGGCGAAGCATTGCCTTCTTCAAGCATTGCAGCAGATGCCTCTCCCTTCCCACCAAGAGTACGCTTTTGAGGTCCATCTCCTGACTGTCCCCACGCCCTGTGCTTGCTGCATGCAGGTGAGGGGGCAGCCAGTTTCATTTTGAGGGAAACGGTGTCTTCCAAGGCCAAGCTACAGACACCACATGCTGGACAGCACAGTTATGACACCAACCTGACCACTGCTTCTTAAGTGTGCCGCCCACTGCTGAGAGACCCTTGTGCTTCTCAGCACACAGAAAAACATCCTAGCTTTCATTCTGATGATGATTTGTATCTGATTAGTTATCATGAGGGCTGTCCTGGTGAATGTGGGAAGTGCTTGTCTCTGGCCTGCATATTTGTTTTCTAAGATGTGCTTCAAACGTGGCTTGGGTTAAGAAGTGAGAGCTCTGGTCGATACTGAAATCCATAGATGCTGTCAGAGTCTGTGGTCTTCACCTTACACTGCCTGTGGGAGGGGCTCACTTCCGCAGTCACAGCTCTTCCCTTCTCGAGCAGGAGGGCAGCTGTTTCTTCGGAGCAGCAAGGTGTGACTCAGAGGAAAAGTAAACAGAAGTAAAACTGGACCAGATACTTTCTAATAAAGGATATGTAGCCAAAGTATTGTTTCAACAGTACAGCAGTTGTCAACTACAGCTTCTTGTATTTTGGGCGTATTAGAGCACAACAAAGCCTTCCTGAATTTATCAAAGGGGAAAAAATGTAAATTAAAATAAAAAGGTAATTGAATCCATGCACTGACACATAATTAGTGTAGTGGAATCACATAAAGAGGATATCTATATATACAGGGCACTATTGCATCTATTTAACACTCTTCTTGTCTCCCAACCAGCTTATCAAATCCAACCACACACAGTAAATGTTCTCTGTATTCACCAAAACTTATTTTTAAGCACTCAAAGATAAAATGAAAACTTCTGGGAAAAGTGCCTTCTCATATCCTGGAATACTTTGTTAAACATTCCTGGTTGTTTTCTGTTGGTGGAAGAGGACATATGGAACTGTATTTGACCTGCCAGCCTCATAGGTTTAATTACTATTTTATTTGACCAGATGTTCAGGCTAATTGCAAAGCTGAAATATGAGTACTAATAAAATAATAAACAACGTGAATAGGCAGATTGCTTGCATACCACAGCTCTGCATTTATGAGGTCCACCATATGTCTGAATAACAAAATCCTAACTACATCTCTCATTAGGCCCTGCTTCTGGTAGACCAAATACATGGAGCTAGGAAATGAAATGTTAAATGTGATCCCCCCCCATCCCCTGGATTACCACACTTGACTTATAACTCAGTATTTGCCTCTGTGTACGCATGATGAAAAGTTATCTGACCTCCAAAATTTTAAAAAAATTTTATGGAATCTCAAGTCTAAAGTAATCCCAGAGGAAAATCACTAAACCACATGGTAGTTGATGTAAGACAGGTCAGATGATGCCTGGGTCATTAATTATTTAAGGAACAGACATGTTCATGTGTGGACATTGAAACTGGCAGCCGAAGACAATGCAGTCTTACTGAAAGAAAAATAGGGAGCACAGTCAAGTCCAGAGATGAAGGCATGAATCTGTTTTCATGGTTAATATTCCCTGGGATATGTTGTGAGCTGTACAGAAACTTGGTCCTCTCACTGCACCTTTCTAAGCAAACTCTTAAATCATTCAGGGCACTGAAGTCACAAGGGGTTTTGTAGGTAAAGTTTTCAAAAGGCTGAGAAAATTGAAGCATTAAGCTGTAGGGAAACCATCCAGTGATGAAAGCGATGGGAGGACTTTCTGCTGCTTTTGCATCTCTTGCTGGGTCTCATCACATTTTAGGGCAGCAAGAAGCTTCTGAAGCTTTCAGGCTTCTCCGTAGGGGATATTTGCATCCTTGCAAAGCCTGTACCTGGAGCTGAGCAGGCTGGCAAGGTGGTGGCTCACTGTGGCCCTGGGCTCTGTCCTGTGGCTCATGACAGTACTCAGGGCACCATGGGTCTCTTTGTGCCCTGGTGTTGCCCTGGGATGAAATTCAGGCAGCCTCTGCCTTCACTTCTGTGCGAAGGAAATTGGGTCTTAAGGGGTGGAGATGAGCTGTGAGGGGCTGAGATGTGTTCCTCCTTCTGGAGAGTGGCAGAATGACAAGTCTGTTAATAAAGACAACCTTTGTTGACGAAGCCTTGTCCTATCCTAGTTTTTCATTCAGCTTTTCCACAGCTGAGAGGGACTCAGGGTAAATGGAGGCCTTGGATCCTTGCCCTGCAGCTGGCTCCACAGAGGTACCCACCCACTTGTGCATCTGTGAGCCTCCGGGAAAGTCTTGAGAATGTGTAGAACCAAACACACCATGGGTGTTACCATGCTTACTGAAAAAGGCCCTTTTAAAAGGCATGGGTTTAAAACAACGCGGTGGGGTTGGTTTTGTGCAGTGTGAGGAACCAGCTGTGTTGGCTGAGGTGTCCTTGCAGCATCGTCCCCCCTCAGAGGGCATCAAAGCTCAGGACAGCATGAAAACACTGGCAGCCATTCATTGCAGCTGTAGCCACATGATAGCATCTGCTCCTGGATTGCCTGCTACAGCAGATCTTGAGTGAATTTCCTGGAGGAAAAGAGAGAAAAAAAAAAGCAACAACGCAAGTCCCTCCTTAGGCAAAAGCACTTGACTGAGTACCACATTTTATGTGGCAATGAAACGTCCTTCCACCCTGCCCCTGGTCATGTGGCACCATGTGACAGGAAGCACAGCATTCTTCTCATCAGTCCTTTCCTCAAGGCACCAGACTTGCCAAGGATCAGAAGCACTCCCCCAGCCACACGAAGTGCTCTGGGTAACAACCCAGCTCTGCTAATGTCCCGTCAGGCAGTCAGCCACCCCCTAGGAATGCAATTACACCCAGAACAATACAGGGGAGGCTGGATAAGGCAGCTTTTTCCTTAGTTCCCAGGGGTTTTATAGTCTGAAAGCTGGTATACCCAGATTCTTTCAATTTAATATCTGAACTTAAAATGAAAAAAATTATGTCTACCATAGCAAAATACATTTTGCTAAAGATAAAAGACTTTTTAATAAGTATCTTCGAGTGTAATAAAAGTCTTTTTTACTGGGCTCTGTCGCTAGTGAGCTCCATGACTTCACTGGAAAGGAGGCCAATGCTGAATAACTGGAAACCTGTGAAAGGCATGAACTCACAAACTGAAGACACAGAGGCAGCCACAAGGAGAATTCCTCCTCTCTTCCAGATACTTTATCCGCTGTCAGGGAATGGGGTAGTGGGAGCTGCTGCTCATGCCTGAGCTGCTGCTGCCCTGCTCATGCCAGTCCCACCCCTGCCTGCTGCTGCCCCTCCACTGTGCTCACAAAATTCATTCGTCACTGGGCCAAAAGAAGGGAGAAAGGCAAGCGATACTGGCCTTGGTGGTAGGATACCTCTCGCTCCAGTTTGGCAGTAATTTTACTGGAGATGCCCAGGGGACTGTAGCCCTGTGTTCAGGGCTCTCACTGGGGCTGTGAAAGATGGTCTGGGTGCTGCCTGCCCCTGGCATCGGCTCCTGTCAGCACAGCTGCCTGAGCACCAGCCTGCTAGCTTTAGATCTGTAAAACCTTAAAAAAATGTGTTTGTTTGTTTTTTTTCATGGTAACATCTTCAAATATTAGTTTTATCAGTACATGACTGGGACACAAAAATGGTATGTACTGTTTTCATTTATTTTATGAAGATATCACATTGTAGATAATCACTTAATGGATTCACTGATTCTGATCATACTTATGAAATTGTGGGGCGGCCTCTTGCCTTGCTTCTCCAGACCCTTATGAAAGGAAGTGATAAATATTCAGGTACAATTACACAAAATATCAGATGACAGTGCACACATACATCACAACATACACATATTACTCCCTAGGTTTTAGATTCACAGAAACATAGTTTCTGCTGATAAACAATAAATTAATTGGTTTTGTTTTAGAACTTTTTTTTTGTTTTTCTCCTCCAAATGTTACTGCCTTTTTTTAAAAAACAACAATCACCCCAGAAGATACTACCTGAAGTGTGAACAAATAGTCTGTTTAAGAAAACTTCAATTTTCATAAGAATAAAATTTTATCATTCAATTCACTGCTCACAAATATCCTTCAAAAATCCCATCAAAAATTCTAGCAATATTTTGTCATAAAATTGCCATTGCTATGCCTTCTCAAATTTTTTTCTCAGGGCTATTTTCCAGTGACAGTTGGGGTGTTTGTTTATATTTCAACGAGCTAAAGCAATGATTTACTACATGGGCCTCCAAGAGGCCGCGGTAGAATATTTGTTTAAGAGAAGCCAGTCCAAACATGACACCTTCCATCTTAGAAAAAAATCCAGATATACAGCACTTGCTGGGCAATAGTATCTTCCCCAGCCCAAAGCATGCAGAGTACAGCAAGGAGAAAGAAAATATTGATGAATTAGGCAAAAATAGTAGAGGAGAAAGCAAGATGGTTTTCATTCTCTCAAATTAATTTCATCTTGGGAGCTGATCAGCTTCTCATTCCACCAAAGGAGGAATGAGCACCAACCCTTTTGTGGTTCAGATGTGGGAAGGAGTGGTCAAGTGGCAATATGTAATAAAATGAAACTTCTTTTCTGCTGGAAATGCTGATGTTCAGTTCCCACTGGAACAGATTTGGCTCAAGAAGTAGATCAGCTGTTGGTGGTTGTTTTTTAAAGTAGATGTTTTGTAGGGTTTGGTGATAAAAGCTGTGGGACAAGTTCTCAGCTTAGAGCTATGCACAGACTAGGCCCTCTCTCCCAACCTGCTTGCTTCTCTGTCACTGCAGAAACCAAAACCCAGGCAGAAATGTGCTGGTTTGTACAGGCAGGAACGTTGAGTTTTTTGTTGGTAAGGGATCTTCAGTGATGTATGCAGTCAATCTATCAGCTTCCCCCAGTCTCAAGTGGGCTGATGGAACTTGTACAGTGACAAGTGCTGGTTTTCCCCATACCAACACCTTCAATTTTCCAAATTTGCATGTGGAGAAATACATCTGAATCTATTAAATTTTTGCAGACTCTGGCACAGAGTCCAGAGCACTTTAAAAAAAAAAAAAATTTTATACCAACATATTTTTTACCACTCTGTATAGGAGATCTAGGATTTTTTCTTAAAAACTGATGTTTTTAAGAACTCTAAATGTTGGTAGATTAGAAGGGTTACATTTTTAAAAATTGCTTTGATATGTATTCTTTGATCAAATCATGAGACCTCGACTTTTAATGGGGTATTAAAAAAAAAAAAAGGATGTCTGTGTGGGCTGACTGAAGCACAGACTCTCTGCCTTTGCCATCCTCTGTGGAGGAAGGTGAGTGGGTGAATGATTAGACATGGTCACTTCATTGCACAGGAATTTCTCATGATTCTCCCCAAACCAGCCTCTGGGAAAGAAACCAAAAAGCAGCCACTGTCCAAGGCTTAAAGAATGGAAACACCATGCTGAGGGCTTTGCCCAGCAGATCACTTATTCTTGGGAGTCTAGGTTGCCTGCCATGAGAAAACGGGAGATTTTCTCAAATCCTTAATTGTTGATTACTCTGCCAATGCCCTTGAAGGACTCACTTTAACAGGTTACAGAACAGCACTCTTTATTAACGAAATTGTGACATGTCAATGTTTGAGAATTGCTGGTGATAGTATCTGACTGAAAAAACATATTCAAAGCAATACATAATTCAGAGCAAGCACAATGACAAGCTCCAATCCTAATAAAAGATAACTCGAGAAAATCATTCAGTGCACGTGGAATACAGATCTTGCCCAACAGGAGTCCCTATGGAGGAGAGGACAGGTTCACCCCATCAACTGACTCCAGAAGTTACTCTGGAGTTTTCCCTGACTTCTTCCCATTCTTAGCTTACTTTTATACTACTGCTTTATATTTAGGTAGAGCTTGAGTGCCTTCAGCCACACACCTCACTCACTGAGGGGCGGTTGTACCTTGGGGGTGAGTATCTGAGAGATAAACTTGGGATGGGAACATGTATCAGTCCACGGAGCGCGATTTTGCCATGCTTGCTAATTCAAGGGCTTCTTCATTTATCTCTCCCTTGTTTTTCAGGCGATATGCAGCTTACCAGTTAGGAAGTACCATCGAGTTCCCTCCTCTGCAAAGGTTTGGACAGACCCTGGCTGTGGTCTCCACTCTGCTCCATTCTCCATTTAGTCCCCCTTAGATTGTGCTGTGTGTGGGAGGTCAGATACTCTCACCGTGCTCCATCCAGGGAGTAGCAACTGTATTTTACCCTGCAACTTCTGCACTGTTACCTTTTTACCCTCAGTCATCTCCCCACAGGGCCCTCACTGACACTACTCTCTGCAGGCAGTGACAACCATTTCAGTCCAGCTGGCAGGACACCGTGGCTGTGCAGCCCTTGTAAGGGTGTGACATTTCTGTCTTTCCCTTCAAGAAAATATTCAGACTTTTTCAGGAACTGCAACACAATGTGTAGGGGACGCGACGGTCACTTGACACCACAGATTTTCAGAAGCCTAGAGAGGTAATTCTCAGTTTTGGAATGGCAGAATGGCAGTGCTTTGCAACCAAATCCATTTTTGCCTGTTGTGCATTTGGCTGTGGTGAATTACTCTAGTGAAGGATGAGGATGTCAACTTTGTCCCAGTATTTAATAGGAAGGATTAGGAAAGTGATGAGCAGAATCTTTTTTTGATCTCTTGTATTGAAATAATTACTAATGAATTACCTGGTGAAGCCAAGGCTTCTTCTTTGAAGGTAGATGTTAGACCTTGCAGCCATAAAAGAGGATATAGCTTCTTTCCTGCAGCTATTAGATTTTGTATTCTTTTGGTTTTGTGAATATATTCAAAAGGAAATGGAAAAAAACCTATCTCTAAGGAAACAAAGACCTTCCTTCCTATTGGGAAAGGAGTCAGCAGTGATGATAAATTCCTTGCCAAGTGAGTAATTTCTTCACTTAAAAGACTTCAAAGCTTTAAAAATTACTTTACCACAGAGCTTCGATATGAAATTGCGTGTGCTCTTAATGGTCAATGCTGATCTCACCCTTGGCTGGAAATGACACATAGAATGATGGCAGGGAAAGGAGTAGTTTTGAGTGAGATGCTGCAATATTACATCTTCCCAGAACAGCTCTAAAAGCACCCTTAATTGTACCTGCACACTGACAGAAGAGAGAAACAAGTGTTTAGATCTGCTCAATGCTTCCAGTTGTCACATAATTTTCAGGCTAAGTAAATATATATAGGATAAATGCAGGAAAATGAAGCCACAATTTTAGTTTGAAGGTCATACATTGTCTGAAAACATGCCTGAAAATAACATGACTAAAAATAGGACCATCACATAGCATTTATTTCAGAAGCAGGTAATGTGAGAGGTTTATATAGCACTGTCCACAAAGCTCCAGCCCCACTGTGGCTGTCTCCTTAGCTCTCCCATTCTTTATTTTGAGAAGGAGTTATGAAGATATTAATGATGTGCAAATGTCAGAACATGAACAGACACAAGTGTCATGAAAGGGCACTGTATTCTCTTTTTCGAATATTTGATGTGGTGAGGTGTTCATCATCAGCACACCAGTTTTTCTAGCCCCTCTGTCTTCCCAAATGTTATATATTAATCTTAACTTAATGCTCTGGGTCCTTAAACACCTCAGAACTAGATGATGTGACACACAGGACTGTGTTTGTTCTGAGCACTAATTTCTTTTGAAGGCTTTGGACAATCAGCCTTAGCTCAGGTCAATGGTTCACCCTCTTACATGGTCACAAAGCAAAAATCCCATTTCATGTTGAATCCCCCACTAAGTACCATGGAAACAATCTTGTGGAAAAAACCCAACCACAATCTACACAACATCCAGCCTGTTAAAGCTAAGCAACCCCTCCTCTTGTATCCTTTGAGGTCACTGTCTTAAGCCCTAAGCAGAGAGGGGCCCATGGGAGCTCCTGACAGAGGGGATGACTGTGACAACTTCACGAGTGGAATATTCTGAAGTTCTTCAAAACCTTCCAACTGCTCAAGCAAGGTTGAATTTTAGCATGGCTAGCTTACAGAAAAATTAACAATTTACCTTGATCAGTACTACAGTAAAATTTATTTTATATGGAGAAACTTCCTTTCCAGGAAACTTCTTTGAAGGAAACTTCTGAAGGAAACTTTTCAAAAAGTACTTCAATCCAATCTTACTCAAATTGGCTCCTTAGCAGCTGTATAGATTTCCAATAAATACAACATAAGAGGAAATAAAATCAAACAGTAAATATATGATCTGAGCAGCCATAAAGGTGACCTGGGTTAAAAGGGAAAAAGCATTCAACAGGAAAAATCTGCCAAAATTCTGAGAGAGAAATTGCCAGCCAGCCTGGGAGCATGAGTCTGGGGACCAGAAGTGTTCTCGAGAAGCACAACCTGCATCTCTGAAGTGCAGCTGGGTACCAGAGACATCCTGAGACACCCTTGGAAAGTGCAAGCCCAAGGAACTGTAATAGTAACATCATCTGAAAAGCTGAAAAAGTCTGGAAAAAGGGGATAACATCCTGAGAAAGCATGTGTTGGTAACTTCCATTAGCTGTTTTAACTGCAAGAGCAGGAAAAGTCCCAAAATAGAATAGAAATCATAATCTGGATGTCACAGGTGAAAACCAGAAATCAACAGCATCCACTGGCTGCTCGAAGTGGTGGTGTCCTGTACCCTCTTATGTCTCTATGATAGAGAAATGCCTTTCTATCCAATCAGCTTCTTTCCCTTCCTGCACTGCATACACTTGCCCCTTTCCTACAAAGGTCTGCATGAGCTTGTTCTGCAAGATTTTGGAGCATTGTTGGGGATGCCTTGCTGTCTCCAAACTCCATGACAGGGATTGTATCTGAAGGGAGATTCTGCCTGTTGTTCTGTTCCCTCACTGAGCCCCAGGCTGGGGCTGGTCTGTTTTACTCTCCCATCTCCTGCCTGCTGGGCCCTTTCTGAGATCTAGAGCTTGATGTCTAATCTATACATGTAATCAAACTATCCTAAATGTGTCTGCTGTTATATTACTGCCAAGTTTGCTTCAGTAGTAACAACTTAGTTGTAAATGGTAATTTTTATATATATATGTATATATATGCACACACACATACACTAAATTGCTACTACTATTGGGTGCTGCTATATTTGATTGCTGCTGTAAATGTATTGCTGCTGTATCATTGATTGTTGCTGTACCAATGCTGCAGATACTACTTTGCACTACTTTGTAATAACTATATATATATATCTATATCTAGATATTTGCTTTCTTCATTGTAACTGTACTTGCTAATGGTGAGTTGTGTGGTATTGGTGGTAATCTGTAATAAAGTAAAGAAAATTAGAGGCTAAAGCCTCCATGTCCTGTGTATTACAAAATCCTACAAACCCATGGCCAAGGTCTTTAAACACCCACAGGCTGGTGACACCACATTGTGACACCACATCACAATTCAAGTCACTCAACCCCAGCTCTTATGCACAGGATGCAAAACAGCCAGAAAAGAATAAGGAACAACACGCACAGAATTCTCTAATATCAAAATATAGCAATTTATTCAAGACACTGAATATGATCTGTTGATTCTCTCCTTAAAACAAATGAGCTACAATACACAAGGTGAATTTGAAGAAAGTGTGGGTGGGGGAGAAACAAAATAAGGGTTGATGTTGTTTCAACAGAACCTGGGAAATGCTTAAATGAGAACCAAGTCTGGCTGCAAGTCTGACACAGACAATAAAAACTGCAGAAGCCAGAATTCAGAATTTCAGTGAGTGGCTGAAAGAACATTTCTGCAATTGACAAAGAACCACATCTGTTAAAAAGGCAGTAAGAGGGAAAAAAAAGGAGTTAAAATTAAAAAGGGAAAAAGAAAAAGAAACCCAAAAACAAAGCAGACCCTTACATTTGACAAAGTGCACTTCACTTGGCTCTAAAATTAGCTATTTTTTCTTTTTTTTTTTTTTTTTTAAACAAATTAAAAGGAAATTTCTAAGATGTAGCATGGGGTTAATGTGTGTATAACCCTGTAAGTCAGGCCCTTTATTGCCCCATAAGGGACCCAGTGTTTTCTACATAAAAGATTCAGTATCCTTCTAACCCACAGAGTCTAGTGGTTTTTCAGAAACTGGTTTTTTTCACATCAAGGCCAGTTCCAGACAGCCAGCAATAATAAAAATCCAGCAGGTCTCTGGATGGTTTCACAATCCTGTTTGGTCACTTAGGTTTTTCCATTTCTCTTCTGTTACAAAGAACTATAAACAAAATTCTAAGAAGAAATCTCAGAAAGTCCCCTGGGCTGCTGCTTCGTGCAGTTCTGTTGCAGGGGAGTCGCAGAGAGGCTCTGCCAGCTTGGGAATGCGCCGCTGCTGGAGGGAAGGGAGAGCTCCCAGGAGCATAGTGCTGCACGTCTAGGCTGAGACATCCACCTTGAACTACAGCCTGGAAAAGCCTCTCTCTCTCCACACTGTCCATGTCCTGAAGAAACCATGTCCTTAGGCTAAGATTAACCTTTACAGCTACACCTTCCGTCTGCCTTAACAGCTCTCACTTTAGCTGAAAATTATCTACTACAGCATCTTCCAGGATCTCCCAGTCTTAAGGATCTTGTGGAGGGGAAGAAAAGTGAATTTTCGTAGCTCCTCACATACACTGCTTTCAACTCTGATGGTCCATATAGAAAATTTTCTGGAGCAGCTGCCTATCTCACACATGAGCTTTGTAAACCAACTGATATTCAAATTTTGTTTCTCTTGGCTTCTTACAGCTCCATGTAAGCAAGCAGAGGAAAAGTGGTGCTTCAACAAATTTAAAAAATGGAAAAAAAGGGAAAAGGAACAGGCATCACGGACACTGCCTTGTTATCTACAGTAGCTACCCTGGGAACAACTATGAAACACAGGCTGCTGAGCCAGCCAGTCATGCAGCACTGAGCAAATTAATCTCTTCAAATCCTGAGGTCTGGCCTATTCAGGTGTCACTCAAGGGATAGAGGCAAGGCCAGAGCCCCATCAGTGCTGCCCTCCCACAGACCAGCAACTTCTGCTTGTTACTCTCATAAATGCCACCAAAAAGCAGTGTAGGAATTTAACCGTTTACATGGAATCGCTGCAATCAAATCATTGTCCAAACCGTGCTTTATAAAACCACGTTACACCTTTATATTCAAGTTCAAGACTCTCTTTGAGCAAGTCCTCTTTTAAAAAAAATAGTGACTTTAAATTAGCAGGTACATGTGGTTATTATAAAAGAGTGCAAAACTGTCACGTGATGAGCTACAGCCCATGCTCTTGGCACAGAAAACTAAAACCAACACATAAAAGCATTTAACACCAAAAATAATCCTTGATACTGTCTAGCATCCAATTATTTGAGATAAATTACAAACACGCCTAACTGACAGTAATAACCAAAATCTCACGTAACTGTTTTCACCTCAGGATTGGGGAACACTTTTAGCAGTTACTTCTTTCCATTCTTTTCTCCTTTCCAATGGTGTATCTTTATGAAATGCAGCTGAAGCTGGCAGTGGCTATTTCCATTGGAAGGACTAAGATCCTTAGTCCCAAGGATTATAGTCCTACAGGTGCAAGCATAAAGAGAAGAAAACTCGAGAAAAGATGGTGTACAGATTCCATGATGATGCTGTGGGGCTCAGAAGGTCTCACACCACCAGTTCAGCCCGAGGGCTCTGGGTTTGTTCAGATCAAATCACACCTTCAGCAGCTGTGGTCAAATCACGGGGAAGATGCTGTGTTACAGCGACTTTGGGCAGGAAGGTGAGACATTTGGGGTCTGTTTTCTCTCTCCTACAGATCCTAGCCTAGGCTGCGGGCTAGAGAGGACACCTGTGTGTGACTTGGCCAGTTCTGAGGATCTAAGTACTGTCTGACACCACCCCAAGGCTGCCTTACAGTTTACAGCACTTTCAGTAAACTGTGCCTCTGTCCTTCTTTGCACTTGTCCTTCCCTCTTAGAGTCATGCAGTCTTCAATTGGCATCTGTGCAGGTGTCAGGGTTGCAGTAAGGAAATCTTGTCCAAAGTGGATAGGTGGTGCTTTGGAGCTCTCCATTGTCATTCTGACGATTTCACCCACAACAACTTTATAGTGGTTTACATGCTGAGATATAACTTACATATCCTTGATGATGTCATCACTAATGAATTCAAGGTTGTCTTCTGAGCACCACACTGAGGACACCCTCGAGGCTAAACCTGTCAGGGCAGACAGTGAACATCCAAGTGCAGACCCAGAGCTTTCCTTGCAGGATGCAGCACACACAGGGCTGAGGGTGACAGAAGCACCACCCGCTGCAATGGCAGAGCCTGCTTCTTGGTGTGTGTGGTCCATGGATGGTCAGGAGCTTGGCAAGAGTCCATTCTTCAACAGTGACAGATGCAGTCAATATATTTCAGTTCAACTGGTCTCATTAAGCCAGTGGTAAAACCCCACTGGCTTACTGGAATAATGAATAGTGGAAGACAGCACCGTTCAGCAAGGCCACAGGCTGCCAAACCCATGTTCTGTCGAAATCTGAACTATCTCTAGAGGAAAGAAGATACACAGGCATTTTCTCCTGGCTACTGAAAACAAACAAAAATATAGACTAGAGAAAAGGAATGCTATATTTATAGTCTCAGGCTTCTGAATCTCTTTGAAGAAGCGTACATCATCAAACAGCCACAAAAACTGAAATGAGACTACGTAAATGGCTGACTGCTGGAAAAGGACCTCAGTAAAGGACTGGTATATATTGTATCAAACACCACTTTTTGTTACAGCACTTTCTGAGAGAGGAGAGAAAAAGGATACTGCACCTTTCATGTTCCCTGGACTCTGTGTCATTATTTTTGCTTGAATTACACAACTGGTGTACATTTTGTGGCCATTTTAGGCTTTTAAAACTGTTTAACATAAAAAATATTTTTTTTCCAAAAATACACTGGGTTCTTTCTGTTAAAAGTCATCTTTCTCCTGTAAAAATCTTCCCCAGCACTGCATTCTTATATAAAGCACTTATTACACAATTTGCTGAAAGTGCCCTTGAGACGCTAAGATCTGAAGCATGGAGGATTTTTTTTTCTTTTAAACGGAGAGAAAGAAAGGAAAAGGAAGATATAGAAGAGAGGAGAAGCAGTCTGTCAAAAATTTTCATTGTCATGTCCACCTGGCTGCATCTACTATGGGCATACAGGGAAAAGAGAAATAAAAAAAAGGGCAAAAAGAAAGAGGAGGAAAAAAAGGAAGGAGAAGTTGGGAGTGGAAGGGAGAAACAAAAGGAAAACAAAAGTTTCATCCTAGGCCTGGCATCCTCCAGGCTGTAATATTCCAGCTGATAGAAAAACCACTGAACAAAAAAAGTAGTCTAGAAAATAGAAAGTGTTGTGATTACAAAGTTGAGCATTTCATCAGTACAAACTGGTCTTTGAACGTCCTTTGGGAGAGCAACTGTAGTGTCCAAATTGGAAGGAAAAAATACAACACCGCATGGAGGAGGATTTTTTTTTCCCTTTTGGTTTATCACAGCATTTTTCTTTCTTTTTTTTTTTCTTTTTT
>VZRN01006015.1:1665487-1703457 GCA_013397935.1 Dasyornis broadbenti
TTCCTTTTTATTAATTTTTTTTTGGCACAGCTTTTTTTTTCCCCAGCCATCAGAGCAAGTTCTCAGATGCAAACCAAACAGTGCAATGCCTAGCTGGTGGCTTCATGCTTCCAAGGCTGAATGTTCCAGGTGGAAACCATTCCCTCCCCCTCTGAAGTGACTGCGTTTTTACTCCTTGATGAAGATTACGGACAAAATACAAGTCACCTGTGGCCAGGGAGAGTCGTTTTCACGGTACACTCTAACTTTGTTCAAGTTTGTACAGTTCTGGAGCTGTTAAGAATAGTTTTGAAGAGTGCTTCTCCCCACACATTCACTGCTGGTCCATTTGAAATTTCTTCTAAAACATTTCACTTTTACTTCCGCAGATCTAGAACACAAACCTGGAGAGAGAAGACCCCGCATTAAGAACCATTTGTGAAGGTGATGTGGAAATCCCATTCATACACCCTGTGCACAGGTGGGCCAGACAGCTCAGTGTCACACTCCCCAGCTTCAAATCAGCCTGTCTTGAGGACTGGTTTACAGGCACACAAGTAAAGGAGCAAACTGACATGGGAGAAAGCCCAAGCAAAACCCACACATTTAACATCTAGTTGGGCTTTCATTGGTTTACAAACAAACATTTTGGTGGTACATCCCAGATAACTTTATGGGATCTATTCAGTTGCCTAAATATCATGTCCACTTCTGCTTCTGAAATACATCCAAAACAGATGCAGGCTTGACAGGCATGACAGTGGACATGTGCCCATTTGGAGCAGCTCTTGGGAGCCAAGCATGGCACTGTCTGAGATGGCACAACTGAGCCCAAACAACTGCATCATGGTGTTCCCTTTGTTAAAGGCAGTTGAAAAATACAGCTCCGAAGTGGTTATGCTAGCCAGCCATGCGTGTCCTTCACAAGCCGATCATGCTACAACTGAATTTTTTTAGAAGCAACATTAACAGCAAAACATAGTAAGGAATAATCAGTATCTCCACAGCAATATTTCTCCTTTATCATGTGATGAAATCTTTGGGCATCATGCTGAAAATTTCCTCCTTCAGCTATTCCTATTCAAGGAATATTCTTCTGTGGAATCAAACTCAGAAAGCCTCAGGATAACTGTTAAAGAGTTGACTGCTGTGATCTGATATTCATTAAAAATTGACAGATAATGATAGAAACAACACTACTGTTGTTCTTGTAAAATATGTATTTAAAAGTAATTCTTATCTTCAGCAGTAGTCACCTATTCCACAAGCATTCTTCATTTCCAGTAGGAACAGCACCTCCTAGTATTCAAAATCTTCCAAAGCAGGAGAGTTTTCAATACACTACACAGAGCTACTTATTTATGCCTTGAGCTGCCTCTACCTTCAGCTCTGTCCCCAAGAGGCAAATACAGCATCCTGTTTTTTGTTGATGCTCCCCAGAAAAGTAATCTCCACCCAGCCTTTGCAATGTTTGACGATCCTTACCGATCCGTCTGATGCACTTGCTCCCACTTTGTCTCCTCTAGCATTCCAGCAGACTTCAAAGATGCCCCCGGTGCCTCTGTAGCTATGTACTAGAGTTCCACTCTACAAAGCAAAAAGCATGCAGACATTGGATTCAGAAGTTTCCCTTCTTTTTCTCTGTCATGTGGCACTATGTTAAAAGAGGCAGCCATTTACATCACCCAGCCATGGCCATCTCCATACAGTGATGGAAACTGGCTAGGAAACAGTTAGAAAACTGGTTAGGAATCAGGAAACTGGTCTTTGATAATGAAGAGCAACAGGCTCCTACAGAAACAGTAAGACTCTTAAGACATCTGTTTTTGTCAACTCTGTAACAGTAAAGGCCTGGGGAGTTAGGCTGATGTTTCTTCTCTAAAGTTCGTTGCTAATTCAGGTTGTGAGGCATCAGTATCCAGAATTACATCTGTGGAACTACAATGTCCCACTTTTCTCCAGAATATCACCAGTCCCTTCCCTGTACATCTTTGTATCTGTATACCCTCTTCACAAAGTCTAAGCCAGGAGCATCACACTCACAGCTGAACTCAATTTGTAACTAAATAAATTCTTATTTCTAAGAATTAATCCACACCTTTGCTTCATAAAGCTGATGACCCAAAACAATGTACCTATTTTCATGCATACTACATGTTTTAGCATACAAAGCAGACTGAGCAGAACTGTTCTGTGCAGTCACCTCACTGCACCTGAGTGACTCAACTGCCATGGATTTGTGCCAGCCAATACGATCAGGTTCACCCCGGCTGGCAGGTCATGCATGATCTAGGTAAATACATTTTCCATTTAAGCTTTTGCTATTAATGTGTCATCCAAACCAGATGTTCTTCACAGGAAGCAAAGCAGTACCTGAGTATTCCATATATGGACACATTTGTCAAAGGACCCACTGGCTAGATATTTTCCATCAGGACTAAAAGCTACACTGTAGACAGGCTCTTGATGCTTTGTTAACGTATGGATGCAGACTCCTCGGTCAACGTCCCACAGCCGAACAGTGGAATCAAACGAAGCACTGCAAGAAGCATTCAAACACAAGAATGTATTAATTTGGGTGTTAATCAGTTTGCAGTGTGATACTGTAAATGTTATAAGAGAATACCACAGGTTTTCTTTTTCCCTTGGCTAAGCAAGACATAATGTTTCAGACAGAAAAGCTAATATGTACCACCGCCTTTATGCTTTTTTTTTTGTCTTGAGAACTACAACTATAGAACCAAATTCTTGCATGAGGATCCTTAAGAACTCTTTAGGTGTGCTGTATATAGCCCTAAGAAGGCCAAGCTCCCTCCTTTTGAGATTCTACCTGTTGTTATTCAGAAAGGTCAAATATATATTGTTATTAATAGGATAAATGGCTCCAGAGAGATCTTATTCCTAATGGATTCACACTGTTTATTGAATTAGCATTCTGTAATTCTCTAGAACAGTGGTTCTTTTCACTTTGTTTCAGTGATGCTTTTTGCCTCATTCCATCTAAATCCCGAACTGTGGGCTTAGAGACAGGCAAAAGAAATAATTGGCATTTAAAATAACATTAAAAGAATAACTCCAAGAAAGAGAAGTTTTTCCGTGTCCACTCTCAGACTGAGCAGTAAAATAAACCAGTTTCGATATAACTCCTCCCCAAACTGCACACCCCATGAGCTGATCTGATAATCCCACAGTACCACCATCAACTGGCACTCTTCAAGTAAATGCATTTTCTAAGCTCAAAGAAGAATTTTGCATAGATTTCCAAGTGGAACTTTAAAGACTATATAAGCTTTTCTCTGTTAGCTAGGAAGGCTATAAAAATTGTCTGTATCTGCCCAGGTGAATTGCATGACCCCAGTCAGAAACCATTTCAGCTGCCTGAAGGGCTGCCACCTGCCTCAGTCAGGATCTTCACTCCTAACAACCCCATGCTGGATGTGAAGGTGCAATGCCGAATTTACAACCATTTCATCAAGGCAGCTGAAAAGCTAAATATCACATGGCTCAATTTTCTTTCTTTTTCCCTCCTTCCTTTTCCAAATATGAATCCTTTCCCTTTGTATCCATTCCACAGAGTTACACAGATACTTTTTAGTGAAATTGTCTGCAGGAAGACTGATGGCAAAATGACAGTAGGGTTACATGTCAGAAAGATGATCCTTCTTCTTGGCAGGCAAGAAAATGAGGCGTATTTTTTACCTTGCTAACATGATGTTAGAGTTTGGGTTGCTGGTGCCTGGTCCTGTAGGGCTCCATTTGATAGTATATATCTCTTTGCTGTGAGCCTGAAGATCATGTACACAGGTATCTTGCTTCATACTCCAAATCTAAGTCAGAGAAATAATGAAAGGGGAAAACGGCAACATTATTAATCTCTTCTCAGCTGAATTATTTCAGTTCTGTGTTATTCTTACCATTTGTTTATTTGAGGTCTCACTCACTTGAATACACATAATTTATTAATGCAGCAATTTGGCACATACATTAAAATAACTCCAACAGGAGAAAGATTTACATATTTAATAGTATTTATTCAATAGATGAAAAGAACTAAAGAGTTGCTGTACTGCCCAGAGCCTGTAACTACTTTCATACAGAAGTTTAAGTTAATCTATTTGAAGAAGTTTAACTTGAAATTTAAGTCACACATTGCACCAGCAGTCATTTTAAAGAATGAGAAGAAAATTGCAGCAACTGCTTAGAAGATAGTAATTTTCTGTTATGCTAGTAAAATTTTTCTTTTCCTCCTGAACCCCATTTGTCCTCCTCATGTTTTTAACAGTACAGAAGATGGAACACAGTCAGCTGTTTCTTCAGTGTTACATGGCCAAATACTTCAGTGTGAGATGAAGAATATGCTCAATAGAGATGACAGGTAATTTAGTACCTCTTTTCTTCAGCTGAGATAATAAGATGAAGGAATTAAAAGCAGGGAAAATAACTCAAATTTAGTCAGTTTTGGAAAGATACCAAAAATGGTACTTAACTCAGTTGTTGTAAGTCTGCACTATGAGAGAAATGATGTGCTCTTATGCTGAATTCCCATCAGCGTACCTGAGACTGCTCTTGGAAATGCTACATAAAGCTCAGCCATGTTCTTTGGCTGACAGGCAGCATGTTCCAAGAAGTTATATGAAAAGATCATGAATTCCAGACATAGAGAAGAAAAAGAAGTTGGAGAGGATTGATTTACAAAGGAAAGGGAAGAAGAATAAGTGTCTAAATTTGGAGCATTTGCTGTGACCATCACTGAAGGTTTTCATAAACAGGTGAGGCCAGGGACAGCAAACCACTAGCTCCTGTGCCCAGTTCAGTGGTCGGGAATCTGAACTGGTACCAACAACATTGAGCCATGGTGGTTTTTAAAACACAGCATGCAACTGGGCACTAAAAAGATGAGCTATCACTAAGTCAGGATATTTAAGCAGAGCAAGAATAGTTATGCAATACTGATTTGTGGCAGCATGACAGACAAGGTGCTCACTTTCGGCCCTGGTTTCTGTAATTTCCAGCTCTGACAGTAGTCTACAGTAACACATCTGGAATCCAGAATGATGAAAACCTCAGTGAGTACGTAGCAAAGACAGAACAGAAGTCAATCTACCTATCAAGAAACATTCATAACGCTGGCATTCACTTAGCTGTCATCTTCAAATCCTGCTGCTGTCTCAGTTTCATGCTAGAAATGTCCCATGTTCAGCTGTGTCGATCAGCAGTGCAAAGAGATCCAAGTCTTAATTAACAGAACCATACTTTGAGGAAACTATTACTGGTGCAATTCTATCCACAAAACCAAATATTTCTGGGATATTTGCTTTGTTCAAGGAACCAGCATAAATCAACAGTCCAGCAGGAGGGCTTTACTATTACAGTATACAGCTACTCCTACACAGACATAGCTTTCATTTGATGTGGCTAGAAAATGAAAATCAGAGACAGGAGTTTGGGCTGCTAAATTTCTGTATTATCTATATTTAAACTACGACTTTTCTGTGACAGTGGCATATTAATCACGTAACACTTATTTGGATAGAATGACTCAATTTCCCCAGTGTTTGCTTCCCTGTGTTCAATCTTTCAGATTTAAGAAATATGGGACAAAATGGAAACTACTCTTCATGCAGAGTTTGAAGTGATACAGTACCATCATTCTGGAGAAGACTAAAAAGGAGACACAATTTTTTGTTGCTACTTTTTGGACAGCAGGAATGGAAATTATTTACCTTTAATGTCATGTCATCGGAGCAAGATGCTAGTAGCATTCCAGATGGGTCCCATTTGATTGCATTCACCTCGTTCTGAAATCAAGAGTGATTTTATTAAGCAAATATTTCAGTTAGTGCATTGTACTGGGCACTCAGCAGAGGGCACTCAAGGTTTATGCATGGAAGGAGTTCACCCACAAATTACAGTGCTGGTTGCTTTAAGGGATGAACAAAAGCAGTGCTGCCTCCCCAATATGCTATTTAAGTGGCATTTCGGAGTGCAACCATCCTGTGCTTGTGAACAACGCACACAAACAATCTTCTGATGCGTGTTATGACACAAAGTTTCTCCTATCCTTTCTTCATATCCTAGGATTTAAATAAACCCTTAAACCAGACAGATTAATGATACAGCATTAGTTTCTGTTTAAAACTGAGGCATTTCTTTCATTTATGTTCCATAGACTCAGAGATACAAGTTTTCAACAGAAAATACTGATAGTTGCGGGGTGCAAAGTTTTGCAGACTTGATAATTCTTCATGCTCTACAACAATGCTGGTCTCTTTAAAGAGAGGCATATGTGTAAATGAATTCCATGATGGAATATTAAACAGTTTAGGATGCTTTCTCCATCAGTCTTTCTAGCACTTTGTAATTAACTAAGCCTAGTGTATCCCCTTGGTAATCAGTAAGTTTACCATGCTTTCCCAGGGCTGTAGATAAGGAGTAAAAAAGCATTTAATAAAGACTGTTTTCTTAAAAATATGGCTTAAAAATGGCTCAGGGTCTCAGAGGAAGGAATCCTGGAAAATATTTAAATTTTGCTTTATACATTTTACATGTTTCAGTAATAATTAAAAGCAAGTGTAGATATATTTGAAGTGAAAATTTGGATCATGTACAAAATGGTGCCTTTCATATAAACATAAAAAACACCAGTCTGTTGTTAGGAATGTACAACCTGTCATGAAATATCAGTTTATCCACAGACTAAGATAAAGGTCTCCAAATGCAGTTTTTCCTCAATGGGGAGATAGCAAGTTCTGGAAGCTAACATCTAAATTATGGGTCAGTATATGATAGCAGGTTTTCTCACAAATGAAACCTAGAAAAACTAACCTTTGACGGTCAATAAATACCACCAAGGAAAGAGCAGGGAAATACATCTTAAATATATCTTATTAGATCAAACTGATTCTAAAACTGAACAACAGCTGGAGGTAAACTGTTCTCTCCTTATTCATAGCTCTCATTCAGTAAAGGAAATTAAGCCAGTGGAAAACAGAATCTTATTTATGAATGTGCCTTTAGTCTGCAGCTCATGCTACACAGAGACACTCTCCCTGTTTAAGCTGGAGGTTTTGCCTCCAAGAGTGATTTAGAACATTTCATCCCTTCTCACAGTCACTGAATCACTCCCAAGGAATATGTTTTTAGGGAAACAATGGGGTTTAACACTTTTGCTGCTAAAACATACCCTGCAAACACATCATCTGCCATCATTGCAACATGTTGCTGTGATTCTATCACTAACATTTTGGACTTCTTAAACTTACTGTGTGTCCTTGAAAGGTTTTAACAGGACGATCACAGCCAAGTCTGCATACATGAATGCACATGTCAGTACTGCAGGAGGCAAAAGTAGTGTTGTTCTGCCAGTCTACATCCAGAGCAGGAGCTGTGAATACAAACAACAGATGGAACATCAGGGATCATGACAAAGAAACAGCTATCCCAAATCATTTTCCTCCCATCACCTCTCTGGATGAAACAAACTACAGGCTAGTTCTTGGTCTGTCACCTGCTGCTAGTTATAGGACTTATTGGGACTGTCTGAAATGCACAAATTATTTTTTCTATTCCAGTGGATAGTCTAGATGATTTGCATGGCATCCACTTACAAGAATCTTTTGGGTTAAGTTACATAAGAGGGGGCAAAACACTACCTCCACCCTCTCTGCTCCCAGCTACACATATCATGGGCTATCTCCAGCATTCACCTCTGTAAGCCAGTTCAGTGAAGAAACTGAAAGAAAACTAACCCAGAAAAATCGAGGATAATTTCATCTGGGTTAGACAAGGATATTCCTGTGAATGCTGGACACAACACATGGGAAGGCGGAGGAGCAGGTGGCCGTGTCCCTTTGCACTAGAGCTTTATGCAACCACTGATATAAACCCATTATTCTGTGCAAGCACGTGGATTAATAATACTAAAATTCAGTTTAACTCGCTTGGGGACTGATTTTAGGCAGGTACATTGATCAGCCTCTTCTGAAGTGAGACGAAGAGTTTCTCTAGAGGGTTTGGCATTAACTACCACTGAACTAACAAAACTCTATACACAGAGAGCACATGAGCATGTGAGTGGTGCCTGTGTGAAACACACGCAGACACTCTTTGCAAAAAGAATGGGAAAAAATCCCCAAACAACTTTTACAGAATGTCACTGCAGAGTACAAGCAGGAGCAGGAGGGAGCTCCTGACGAACATCTTGCTTGTGTTTCTATGACTGCTGCTTGGGCTTTTTCCCTCAGGATAGAGTTCAGCTGCCCTCCAGAGGATGACATAAGACTTGCTAAAATATAGAAATCTTCATTCTCAGCAGGATAGAGTTCAGCTGCCCTCCAGAGGATGACATAAGACTTGCTAAAATATAGAAATCTTCATTCTCAGCACACTCTTATGAGAAGCAAGTGTGCCAGAATAAGACCAGCATCTAGGAAACAAAGCTGAATCTCTTCCTGGCAAAGATGCAATGCAAATTTATCATTAAAGTGAAACCAAGAAATTCCTTACTCAAACATGTTTAGAAAGACACATTGGTAATACAGAAGTGAAAATATATTTGTTCCGACAAGTCTGTTACACTTAAGTATGTTTTTTCTATTATAATTTTTATGAACTGCAAAACAAAATAGATCCACATCACCTTTGGAATCATCAGGTAGCTCTCCAAATGAGAATGGAGGGCTGACATTGTTTCATATGCAAGGTTTTTTTACAGTATTAATAAAAAAGCTCAATAATTACGTATGACAGGTAAGGAATTACTACCTTGCAGAATTATAAAAGAAATTTGTGTGAGGAAGGCAGACTACTTTTGAATTTTCCAATGAAGATGAATAAGGAATCAGGAAACAATAAAAGATTTTGTTTCTTTAACTGTTTGTTTATCTTTCTTTTTATCCTGCAAGCTTTGTATTACTATTTCAGAACAAACAAAAATCTATCATCATTAATAGCAATATGCCTTCAGGGTTAATACCTAGTAAGATATGTATAAGTCAAAAACTAATTTTCAGAGAGCTATCGGCACCTAAAGCTGTGGATTTACACTGCAGCATAATTTGAACCATACAGTGCTGAAAATTAACACTGATTCATTTATTGGTGTACTCAATCATATGTTTACTGGATAAGTAACTAAAATGGTCTGAAAAATTCAACCTAACATTGTTCTTGATGCAAGTAATCAAATGGCCAAAGTATTTCCAAAACCACAGGATACAAGCCAATTGCATAAAACCCGTTAGCATATCATAATGTATCATAATATAAGCAGGAACAAGTCCTTAAAAAATGCAGCTAAAATAAAACCCAACAATAAAAGCTTTACAGTAATTGTCCCTTAATTTAAGCTTTTTCTGAACAAATTTAGGTGCAATTCAGAGCACTTAGATCATAGAATGGTTTAGGTTGGAAGGGGCCTTAAAGAACATCTAGTAGTTCCAACCCACTGCTGTGGACAGAGACACCTTCTACTAGACCAGATTACTGAGAGCTCCATCCAGCATGGGCTTCTCTAAGCAACCTGTTCCAGGCCTCACCACCCTCACAGTAAAGAATTTCTTCCTAATATCTAATCTGAACCTACTGTCTCTCAGTTTGAAGCTATTCTCCCCTTGTCCTGTCACTACACAATTAGATGGCTAAAACTGGGTCATACAAATACCTCTTTTGGTATCAATTAAATAATTTGTTCCTGCATGCATAGACATCAGTCCGTATCTATCAGTAGATGTCAAAACTGGATTACTTACCTCCTTTTTAAAGAAATAATTTTTGTGAATATATATTTTGAATAAATTCCTTAAGATGATTCATAGTTTTGCAAAAAATAATGAAACCCTAGAAGCTACTTATCTGCATGCTTACATATTTTGACCAAAACCTCTTAAAAATTACATGGAACACCAATGACATGGAGGCCTTCAAGACCTATACAAAGGATTCTTCCTTAGGTAAAGATGACAGCTTAGTCCATGTGGTGTAAACTAAACCAGTTGTTGTAAAGAAGCAGAGTGTAAAAAAGCCTCATATTATTCCCAGGCCAACTACCTCCAGACTTCAAAGAAGCATGTGTTAAAGGAAATGTACTCTGCCTAGACTAGACTTTTAATTGTTAAAATGCCACCTTTAATCCTTGTGTAGACAAGGTTTTCAGATTCCAGATATGGAAAGGAATTTGCTGTTACTTTGTTCTGGTGACACAAAGCAGACAAAGTGAGGTCTTTGTGGCTTTAGACTTGTGAGGACAAAGACTCCACCGTGTGAGCAGAGTCTGGCTGATTTGAAGAGGGTTTTGTAGGATATATGCTTTCTCTTATCAACCATTTCCGTAATAACCTATTGCTTTACTCACATATGAAAACACATTTGAAATAGTGAAAAAAAAAATTATAAATATTAGCTTCTCCTCATCTACACTTCAGTTGTCTCTCATGGTCCAAAGACAAAAAACAAGTGTAGTAAGAATTTTTAAAAATTCTTTTAATGCAGATGGACATAGACATATTGCATTGGAAGATGTAGCTGAGTTTTCAACTTGCTAAAAGGGGAATGGAGTGATTTGTTCCTGATGCACACCACTGCTAAGACAGCTAACACCAATGCTAGGACAGCTTACATGTCAGTGAACATGATTCTGAAGGGGCAACCAAGTTCTGAATCTGCAGCTATTTAGATTACTAGTTAGGGATCAGAGGATTAAGAGTCTCATTAACTAAATCACTCTATGGACAAAGTTTGCTGTTATGGAACAGTTATGGTAGATAAATAAATGCCACAGTGAGAAAGTCTGTCAGCAGACACCAACTCCTCTAAACTGACAGCTGCATTAATAAGTGAGGAGATGAGTGACAAAAATGCAGAGTATGGATTTGCTGTGTCCATGGACATACTTTTTGTCTACTGTTGAATAACCATCTAGATTGCTACTGAATATTATTAACATCTGTGTAAATGTGAGAATAAGAACAACTAGAAACTGAATTGAAAAGCATGTGCAAAATAAAGTTTCAAAATTAATATCAAAGTATGTGTTTTTAAACACCATTAAGCACCTTGTGAAACCTTGCTGTATTTAAAAATAGATTAATTACAGTGAACTAGGAAGGTGAATACTTCTAGCATCCGAATCTGGAATGTTCTCGTGGTTTGAAACTCAGTTTGACTATACTCCTTAAAATTCTTCACTATGGCAATTTAGCCACTTTGGATAATGAATTCAGCCATCATATTACAAGTCTGGTGTCAGGTGAATTTCAGATTATGTCAACGACCATCTGTTATTCAAGATTATTTAATATCTGTGACATCTCCTGTCTTCTTGAAACAGATCAGATCTACAAGTAACCATCCAAGTAGGGTTTTGGTGCAGCAAGGTTTTGAAACTCAAGGCTGGCAATTGACTTCCAATAATCACGGAAAGCAAATATTGAAGAACTTCAAGTAAAAATTAAAAGCTAAGAAATTCTGAGGTGCTTCATAAGTGCAGTGGTGAATGTAAGGTGCAGGACAGTTCTGCCTGCTTCTGCCTCAAATCAACTTCATTGAAACAGGAGCAGAGAATGGAAAAGATCCCAGACTCCTCCACTGAAAGCTCTCTTCATGAATCACCACTTGGTACTATTCAAGCACACAGATAATGACAGGATTGTTGAGTTAGGTAGACATGGCTGGTCTACAAATCCTCTCCTAGAAGCACTTTGACTTTCAAAGCCGATTCTCACAGAACTGTGTCTTTCTGAAATGAGAATAAACCCACAAGCCATGATACTCAGGACAGTTAAAGCACAAACAACTTAATTGAAACTTTTCTCTTGCAGATACAGATGGATAAAGCACATCGACAAAATTAAAAAGTGCATTTCATTTTCCTAACAAGAATTATGCAAAAATTACCTGAATGGAAAGGAAATTGCTGTTTAGCTTCTCCCGTGTGAGCATCCCAAATTATTGTTGTCTGTATCCAAAGAAAGCGGGGGGAAAAAAAGATTAGTGACTGTTCAGCTCAGAGAAAAAAAACCAAAAAGCATCCTCACTGAGTAGCAATTCTAAATGATGGACTGATAAAGTTATTGAACACAGAGAGACTTGTGTGCTAAACAGTGGGAAAATGAGAAATCACTTCCAGCTATTACAGAATAATAATCTAAGTGTAGATAAAGAAGTATCATGCCTACAGAAGAAGCAATATAACTATAAAGAATGCGCATATTCTCTCTGAATAGCACTAGAAGACAACACTACACATTTTTAATAAGCATTTCGATAAAGCTGTTTCAGTTATCTTCTTTAAAGAACACTTTTTCCCCTTTCAAAAAATGCAAGTTGAATTCTACTCCGAAACGATGCTGAACCATGTTTCTAACAATTGAACCAACAGGTGAAGTGTTCTTCTACCAGCAGAGTACACAACACTTCCTGCCACTGAGGTGGGACAGACTCCAGTGTAATTGGCTTACTACAGGTTTAATCCATACTCACAGCACACGTGAGCATGTTCCCTGCAGAGCTCAATACCACCTTCTGAGTGAATTGTCAATTTATTGGGAGTATATACTTCCAGAAAATAAATTAAGGATGTGCCATCTTGCTGATAATGGATCACCTAGAGAAATACTCCTTTTATTGAGAATGTAAGTTGCTGGAGAGAAGCACTGTCAGTGCATCTCACTGGAACACAGGCCATGCAGCCTATCCCTTGGAAGTGCCATTTTTCTCTCTGAATTTTACAAAGGAAGGCAAGGATGACATATGCATCTAATTTTCAGACGCACAAAGTTAGGCACGATGAATGCTGTGTACTTTCCAGTTTCAGTTTTAATGGATTTGTGCTCATCATCATCAGTCATCTGTTCATTTTAATCTCTAATGTGCACTCAGTTGTAACTACTATGTTTTGCTTGATTTTCAGTTCAGAACTGTATTTTTTTGCATATTTCCAGAGGAAGCCATATATATTTTATTCAAATAAAAGCGTTTCAACAATTAGATGAGCTAAAGGGTGTGGTATCTTTAAAATAACTTTCTTCCTGTGAATAGTTAGCTGGTAAACCTACAAACATATGTACTGGAAGCAGTTCCCTCCTCAACAGAGACCCACTTAAGATGCAATTTTACACAATTTTTAAAAAAAGTATTTTCCATGAAAATTGACACATTTATGCAGCCTCAAAAATGTAATCAACATGCACTAAAATATATTAATGAAACATAGACTCTCCAGGATGCCTGGAGAAGAAGAAAGTAATCTTAAGGAATTTAGCAGCACAGGCTCACTCATCAGCATACTTATATATTAGAATAATGTATTTTCAAAACTCACTTTATCAACACCAGCACTTAAAATATAATTCCCCTTTTTGTTCCATTTCAGGGCAAATATTGGACCTTTATGTTGACCTAAGGTGCTTGCAAGGTTACCTGGAAAAAAGAATATGTTATTATTACAATTTCTTTACAAATTAGTCACATTACAGTTCACTGCTGTTTGATGCTTAAGAACAATAAATATTTGACTTACCATCTTCTGTCCATATTCTTGCAAAACCATCATATGAGCCTGTAGCCAATAGTGTTCCATCACTCTGTTGGAATATATATAAATGGCAAAGGTCAATATGAGAAAAAATCTGTTTCAACCAACATTTTTATTTCTTTTTTAAGGTTTGCCAATTGTGATTTATCGGAATGCTGAGTCCAATTATTGAGACAGACTATGCTGTGATTTAAACTAAAGGTTATTACTGCAGACAGCACAGAGGAAATAAAACCCTCTAACAAACAGTGAAATACTGGGCTATACCATCAGATATGAGCCATTTAATAAAAAGATTAGAAAAAGAAACCAAGATATAAGAAGTTCTATGGGCTTCTTCCAGATAACAAACAGATACTACTTCTTAGACATAAAGGACCTATAAAGCATCAACAGATGACCTAAATCCAGACTAAATCCCAGTTCAGTGAAATTCAGGCACCTCTACTTGAAAGAAGGCCCTAAGCCACCTACACTCACTCAGGGTTAACACCTTGATGCTATCTACCACCAAGGAATTGCCTTCTACTTGTCTGAACACAGACTCCCACACGTGCTCAAGGGAACCGTACCACGATGGACAGCCTGAGAAAAGTTGGATTCATGGGTCCCAATCAGGAGGAAAAAAGCCCATGAATCTAATCAGCAAATTACATGCATTCTCCTGGAAGGAACCTTCACAGAAGGATATGTTCCGTGCAGCCAGTGATGCTAGTGTGATTGGGCCAGAATGAGAATAATTAAAACAAAACTTCACTCTGCAGTCTGGTGTGAGAGACACTGTTGAAGCAGGGTATTTAGTCTTTCAGTGTTTCAGAACCTGGATTGAGATTCATCCCATTTATCTTCAGACATGCAGAAATTTGGAGTTAGTTTAAGAGTGCCATGTGGTCTCCCTACATAACTAACAGCATCATATAACTACAGCTCTGATGTGTAATTCATGATCTCATTTGCTTTAGATTATGCTCAATCCAACATGAAGGCACATGCCTCTGTGCTGACTTAAGGTGAGCCTAGAGGACCCGTTTAGATCGTTAAACCTACAGGAGATGAATCCTATCCCTGGTATCAAAGGGCATGATCTGAATATGACCTCTAGAAATAACTTTTCTATTATAAGTCACATGAAACAGAGAAGAACTAATTCAATACCACCAGTGTGAAAAATTCACAGGGAAATATGATTAATACTGCGGTTCTAAATAAACAATAAGGGCAGATGGCATTTCTAACTTGATGAATAGAAAATTAGGAAAAAACATGAAGTAATCTTTTAAAACATATGCCTACTCCAACCCTCCAAAAACATTGACTCAGAGCAGTTGTAGATTTAACTCAAATATATAACGACGTAGGGGGGAAAATATCAAAACCTAAGCCAAGCTCACTGTGCTACACACTTATCTGGACCAGTGATGAGAAGAAAGGTGATAAAGGCCAAAAGCAAAAAAGAAAAGCTCAGGAACTCAGATGTACAGTATCCAAATTTGTTGGTGGTAATTCACATTGTTTGGAAAACTCAAAGTAAGTTGGAAGTACTTGAAGTATTTGAATTAGGAACATTTCCTTACCTTAAGTACTAGCACAATGCAAGTTAAGTACCAATGAAATCTGAAAGGTAAGGAACTACTGCAGGAAATACTAGAGGATGCTTTATGTTTTGGACAACTTCTAACTGTTCTGCACTCATTGCGTGTTTTCCCTTTCAATTACTCTTTTCCTACTCCTCGATTCATTTTTTTCAGAACTGTTTTTCTTCACTCTGATATCCACAGGAAACAAGTAATGAACATAAGCTTGAGTTTTATTTGCTTCCTTAACCTACCTTTACTTTCTGTACTATTCACCAATTTCTTCCACTGTGCAAATATAAAATACACAGGGGAAAGCTGACTTGTGCAGTGGCCTTATCTTTTACACTGTGAAGCACCCAGCTCACCTGAAGGACAATACTGCAGCAAAGATTATTCAAATCTTGTCTCTGGCCAGCAACTGAGACTGTACTTAACTACTGAAAATCCTTTCTGGTACTTAATTAATCTGTTTTTCTATGAAAACAAGACTCATGTGATCACTCTGTCTGTATTAACATCAGCAAAACAGAGAATGAAAATTATCTCAAAGTAATTAAGGTTCCTGCAGGGTCTTGTAAGCTCTTTTGGCAAAAATGAGACATGAAGCAGCCTTAGAGCTGCCCAAAGACACTGCCCAGACACTGGGGATTCTCAACAGTACCTGTCCTCTGTGCTCACTTCAGTATTCTCTGTGCAGGAGCATATTACCTAAGATAGGAGGTTTTTCAGGATGAAAGTAAAAAAAAAGGATCAGGCCAGACAGTTTCATCAAGGTGGATAGGTAAGGACAGAATGACCACATATGCTCCTACCAAGATAAATAAAATAATGTGAACACATTTTGTTGTGCACAGCATAATTCAAATGAGAGAGTATCTTGAGAGTTCAACCTCAGAAAAAGCTTCACTAGTGCTTTTATCTCCTTTCAAGCCAAAACAAAGTAACTATGAGATGCAAATACATTATTAATGAGGCTTCATTATTACATAGATTGCTTGTTTAATCTTCGTTCTTAAAGCTAGCTAAATTTATTTTTACTCATGCTCCTAAAATAGAACTATAAATATACCATTGTTAAGCTTGAAGACGGCACCAGTTATGGAAAATTACAGCATGTAGGGGAAAGTTCAGCCTATTATGAGTATTTGAAACAAGAGGTCAGTAGGTCAGGACAGAGCTTCTGGACACCTCAGATATGAAAGATATGGAGCAGTAGCTGTAATTGCCTTGGAATTAAATTTAGACAGTTAAAAACCATGCACAGTCTTAGAAGTTAGCTTACATTCCAGTCCAATGAAGTCACATCCTTATTGCTGGGGACATCATGTCCTCCTTCTCTAATGCAGTGCCTCAAAACTAGTTGAGTGGAACCGCTGTTGCTGTTTTCATTGAGATTCCATATCCTGGCCGTCGAGTCTCCGGATCTATAAAAGCAATTATGCAAATAAGCTGAAAGCTCCTCTTCGTGTTGACCCAGTAAACAGTGTAAAAGCCTGTATTTTTGTTTTCATTGAGACAAGATTACAGCCTTGCAGGAGACTGGAGGAACAAGAGCTCCTGGCCTGTACTGTAATGGGAGCATTCGACTGCATGGGGCTGCTGGGAACATTCTGGCTCTATGTAAAATGCAAGTGTGCTGAAATTAGCAGAAGCTCACCTGGGAAAGGGCACTGTTCTAGTGAAATGTTCCAAATTTTGCAAGTAAAAGTTGTATTGAATACTCTGAGAATTTTGTTGTTTCTGCTGTGCACTGCCCAGAGTAAATCCAACCACCTTTCCCTAAACACGCTGAGCAGACCAGGGCATTACAAACCTTTAAAAAGTAATTTTTTCTTTGCAACTCCTTCTGCACTCTGTGTATGTTTTAAAAAATACTAACACATATTTAAATTATACCTGTCATAAGAATTTGGTTTATTCAGAGAAATTTGACCTAAAATACATACACTCTCTGCCTACATTTTGCACTACATACCTAAAGTCAGTATCACCATAACTGAGATAGTCTGGGGCAACTCACAGTAACTGTCTGTAGCTTGGGTGCTTACCTCATGCTGTCTGAAAAAGTGGCAAAATAAGTATTGACATATTAGAACAAGACAGAGAAAGCATCAGGATTTTGATCTATTTTGTAGACTGATTATTTTCTAAAAAGATGTTTTTAATGTAGGCTGAAACCTTGATTTTGCTTAGAAGAAGTTCTGAGGAGGCAGAGTTTATCACTACCTAGTTGTATATAATGTATATATGTATTGTACAGATATATAATGTACTTATTTTGAATTTTCATAAATCTTTATTCTAATGAAAAATGTCTCTTAGGTTCAGAAATCAATTCGCTATGGAGTGGAAGATACTATGCTGGGATTTTTTTCTCACTCCTCCTCCTCCTCCTCTTTATAAAACAACAAGAACCAAAACAATCAAAGTACCCTGGATCACTTATTTTGTCCAGAAAGCAATTTCAATTTACATGCAGTAAGTAGAAACTTGGAGCAGAATTAGAATTTCTCTTATACTTGCAAAAATTAATGCAGTCTAGATGAAATTTCATTGTTGATATACCTGACATGTTAGCTTTTCCTTTTTTTTTTTTAAATAATGACTAAAACTTTCTTTTCTTTACACTGTCAAGGAGAAAAAGTCTTTCTTCAAAGACTAAAAAGCTGAGATCTATTTTTGCTTTGATAAGCCATGTTTTACTGAAAAAGAAATCCATCACAAGAGAATATTCTTTTGTGCTACTAGTAAAGCATTTTAATTATTTATACTAAGAATACCATACGAATTTTCAACACTTGACATGTCTTCAAATTCAGATATTGACCAAGCAATTATCAAACTCCATTGATCTCTGTGTATTATTTTACCAATAATTTAGCCTAATTTTATACAAACAGTTCAACTGTAAAAGCAAACATCTCTCTGCCTGTATCAGTAGCTCTGAGCTCTTCTGGGCCATGCCATGCTGGGGAATGTGCCCCATCTCCTGTGAACCTTTTGTGCCAAGCTGAGATGTGATGGCTGGCCAGGGTTTTGAACCCAGCTACTCCTGTACAGCCATTCTTTAATTTTCCAGACATATCTTTCACGTTAATGATTAAGAAATTATTCAGATCAGGGTAATTTTTGCCACACATAGCTGTGACTGTAATATAAATCCTTATTTCTTCTGAGGTCTGGAGAGCTGACCATTTTGCATATGTTGGCTAGAAAATTAACAAAGTTAATCACGAGGCTCAGAAGTTAAGGAACATTTTTAATTGTGATAATTAACAATAATAGGAACATAAGTCTTTAAAGGGCTGCTTCATTGGTTAACATGCTAAATAGGAAATTCCTTCAGAGCTGGCTTCTCTGCTACATAAGACTCCAGGACAGTCCTGCCCTCATTGTAATAATCCAGTTTGTTATTGGACCCTGTAAATGAAGTATTCAGTCTCTTGGCTATCAAATACAATACCCTATTTGCTAGTTCTAAAAGGGTTATGTTTTGTTTTTCAACAGTTTTATTTAGTCAGTTTTCTGGCAAGGCCTGAGCAATCTTATTTTCCAGTATTTTAATTTTGTTTTTCCCTTTTCTTCTTCCTAAGGGTACATAAGCCATTATGTGTCCCTGCAGAGAGGCTTTATAAGCCTACCAGTGTGCAGCAAGGGTATTTGTGTGTCTTCTCTTTTGTTGCTGGGGAAAAAAAAGTATTCTCTGCTCTGGAAAGCATTCTGATTTCTGCTGAATGATTCAGTGAACCCTGCCTTATTAGAGGACCATAGTTCAAGCACAATTCAGAAAGATATTTAATCTCCTTAGCCCACAGAAGCATATCTATTTACATGATAAAGCAGCTCATTCCAACATGCAAGTCATGAACACTTGAGTAATAGGTAAACTCCTCTGAACTGTGGTAGAATACTGCCAAATTTTAGGAAGGCTAGTTCTGAAAGGATTTTATTTCATGCTCTCCTGCCCTAGTATGTTCATGAATCAAGGTAGACAAATGTTTGTGGAATTTAATTTGTGACATATAAAATCACCATTCTGTAACTGGGAGCACAGAGGTTGAAAGTGCTGCAGCTGGGTAAAGAATTTTGCAAGATGGTTATTGAACCTTGGTATTTCTAATCTTCAGCTGCCATTCTTAAAATTGCTGTTATTTTGAGACACAATATTGCTAATGTGTATTTAGTACTTCTGGCTCCAACAGGTTAGAGTTTTTATTATTTTATTTTAAAAGAGATTATTAAAAGCACAGAGGGAAGGAAATTCCTCATATTTTTTTATGACATCTAACTTTTCCTTAATAAAGCACGTCTCTTAAACTAAGTGCTTACTCTTCCTAGGCAGTCAGAAGAGGGAAATGCCCGATTAAGATCTCTGCTCCACTGATTCTACAACATTGCTATTCAAGTAGACCTCCCCTAACAGCTGACTACTTTGCATTAACGGATTTGATGCACTGAGGAAACCAGTCTCAATAGTGCCTTGCTAACAAATAAGCACTTTGAGTTAGCAGAATTAATACCTGGCAGTGACATAGAGGGGTGGTGTCTGAAATCAACACCCTCAACCTGCTAATTCAAAAGGATTTTTCTGAAAGGTAATTTACAGTGGATCCGAAACCACTGATATGAGGAGTACAGTAACTGGAAGTATTATATAAAACCCAGAAACTATGACCGCAGGTGGCCTAGAAACATCTTTTCTTGCTTCCGAGAGACGCAGCCATAACTGAAAGATCTCAGACAGCAGCTTTTACAGATTATTATTTTGCTGACTAGGGAGAGCAAAAGGTGCACGGAGTGGTTTGGAAGAGACAAGACACAGCCTCTCTGTGTGAGAGAGGCTGGCATAGATCAGCAAAGATAAGCAAAGAAACCTACTGTTGGTTTTGGGACTGAGGCCAGGTCCCTCTTCTTCACGGCTACATGAATTACTTGAAGGGCATGACTGGATGTCACAGAATAGAACACACTCTTGGAAGCAGCAGTGGAACATGATGACAGAAACATCCTAAATTCAGCTGGAAAAGCTTTTGGAGTTCAAGGCTCTAGCAGCCTTGACATTCACAGTCCATCCACTTCCACACTGGGAAATTCAAGATTGTTAAGAACACTCTGTGTCACCGGACCATGATGACCTGTGCAGCAAACTGACAGGTTATTCCCTGGCCAGATTTTGGCTTGTTTTAATTAGCACTCCTGCTCAGGGCTCTGATGTTCTCTCTGAATAACTCCTGGGCATGGCTTGGTGGTTACAATGTCCAGAGATGATTCCCAGTGCGCAGTCTGTTTGGCAGCCAGGGCAGTTTGCTAGCGCAGACACCAGCCGTTCTGTGCCAGCTGGCCTCAGTGCCTAGGAATATTCCCAGGCATGGTTAGTTTACTAATGTGGATACAGCTGTAATGGGTTTTTGCACTACACAGGGAACATAACCATCTGCAACAATTTAAATGTGTCATAAAATTAAAACTTAGATATTGGAGGATAGCTAGTGGAAGAAATCAGTCTTTGGGTTTATGGCTGGGAATGGCCAAATCTTGAGATGTAAGCAAGCCCTTCTCTTTTTGGTGGTTTTTCACCTGTCCAAAACACTCTATGCAATTATTTACTTTGGAATGTTGACTTCCTTCATAAAGGGTAGTTTAATCATCTTCCATGGTTGTATGCACACACTTCACTGTATTATTATAATGCTTCTGTTCATAACATCTAAACATTTTTCTCATAGGCATCTGGTGACAGTCATGCCTTTGATAGCCTTTACTGGTATTTCTAGTCTCCCCCATCCTCAGCTTTAAGGGTTATGTGTGTGTTGGAGGAGGAAGAGCAGCTGCAGAATATATTTTTCTAGCTATTTCATCAGAGAAATTTCTGCCCCTCTGCTATATTTTGAAATAGCTTTTTGCAAAGCCCAGAGAGTATATATTACTGCACTATATTTTACACACTAGAAAATCAGCAACTGAGTAGATGTGATATTAAATATCAAAACCCCTTTCTCTCAGTGGGATAGTCACTAAATCTGGAAACCAATGCTCTAGTTTTGGGTAATTCATTCTACATTTCTTTTAAACAGTTTGCTTCAGATTAGGTTCTGAACCTGCATTATTCTTTTAGTTCTTTGAGGATTACATCAGGTTGCTGTCTAAAATGCTGCTGCTGCTAGTTGTTAGAAAAATTTATTGCCTGTATAACAAAGCTTGAAGAAAACACTTTGCCATGAACTGAGATTCAATTAGTCACTTTATAAACAAAACAAATATGTTATTATTTCCTCTATTTAATAGATAGGTTTTGAAATGTATTTTTTAAGATGAGTACAATCAAGCAGATGGGAAATCCGAAGAAAAGTACCAACTGAGCGGCACAATATGGCTATTATAGAATCTAACAATTTGGTGTTCGTGCATCAGACTAACTGCAGTCTTCTTTTTCGAATCATTACTTTGTAAAGGGCAAACAGAACTGCTGCATACTGTAGATCTCAGGGAATTTCTCTCCCTTGTTTAACTGGCACTGTAACACAGAGTTTACCTGTAGATAATAGCTTGCACTGTTATTATACCAGACATCTCAAAGGCTTCTTTGTGCAGTGGCATAATCACTCACTCAGCTCTCTTCCTTCAGTTTCACTTTCTTCTGTGCATTCTTTGCCATTTCAGTCACTAAGCTTTGACAAGCACTGGCTGCTGTGTTACCAGAATTCCAACTGCATCCCTACCTTGTTTCTAACAAGCAGGCTAAAATCTGACCAAGATGCCCATGGATCTAAATTATTTGCATTCTCATTGTGAAGTTATTAGTCTGACTAAAGCACATGACTGTACTTTGTAACCATATGTGTACTTACATACCTGCATGGTCACTAGTAAAGCTCATTAAGAAAGACCTATTACATTGAAGGGTGAAACTTAATAATTGAAGGGGTAGTGAGAGGGTATTCCTCTGGCTCAGATATCTGCCTAATGGTTCTGATTATCATCCTCCAGGTTCACCTGAAGCTGTGTAAGATGCCACTGACCATGGATCCACGTACCACTGCTTAGAACCCTGAGGCAAAGTTAAACACACACTGCAACATGTACTCTGGTTTAATAAATGCTCCACCATTTAAGCAAAGCACACCAGGACTGTGCACTACGGATCCTAGGGAAGCAGTCCAGTATGGCAAGCACTGACTTGCTTAAAATTGATAAATGAAGATACTTTAGATGCTAAAAGTACTACCAGGCATGGACATTCCAGAAACAAAGCATATTCAACACGATTCTGGTGTCTAAAGTCTCAGTTTGTTGTCTGAAATTATTTTTTGGAAATTTCTATCTTCACTCTCTTAGAGATCTCTGTTGTTCATCCAACATGGAATTTATTTTATTTTTCTTTCCTATTTATACTATAATTCCATGTTTTCATGTACTAAGTGAACAAAGGTAAGAAGACTATTCTGATAATCTTGCAAAAAAGCTAGAAATAAAACAAAGACTCTCCTCTTCCTTGTGAGGAAAGTATTCTAATACTGCTAAGTAACTCTAAATGATTTACCTCCTCTAACTTTGATCAGCTTTACTCCATGTTCCCAGTCAGACTTCTTAAATTTAGTCTTCATGTTAAGCTTGAACTTTAAGCATGAACACAGATTCCACCAGTGCCTGCATATAGCTCTCGGGGTATGTTTACAATAGCACTTTTGTTTGGATCAGAAGTGCTTTTTGTAAGTCAGTCTCCTGATTGTACCACTCACGATGCTGTGGTGGTCCTTGCAGAGCAGTCCTGCAGAAGATAAATTGGACTCCCTTCCAATGACACTGAACCACAACCTTCCCTTAAACCACTACTTACTGTTCAGCTCCCTGAACAAACTTAGGTCCAGTCTGAAGCCCTCCATCTCCACACTGTTAAAAGAACCCCATGGATGCCAGCGACTTTCTGAGACCCGAGTGCAAACCAATAACTAAGAGCAGCAGATTACATGAACTTCAAGTATTCTGAGAATTACCCAGAATTATTTTAAAAATATTTCTAAAAATTTATGTGTAAAAATTCATGGCCACAGAATGTACATCTTAAATGTACAAATTCTTCATATTCGGCATCACCTTGTAACTACGTAGCTGTTATACAGGTACAGCACTGCTGAAAAAAACCACTGCTGCAGGCTGATAAAACAGCTCAGAGAATACTCATTCACGTCCTGAATACACTTGCAAGTACTTGCATCTCTAAATATTCTCTAATTGCAGCAGCTGGTTTCAGTCACTGTCTTACCCAGATGCTAGCAGGTCACTGACAGGATTCCAGGCACAGATGAACACCTCTGATTCATGGCCTCGAAGGACTGTTGCTTTGTTAGGAGGAATTTCAACATCCCCGTCTATTTCCATTGGCTTTGAATGATTATCTGTAAGGAGATATATCAGAATAAATAGTTTACAAGATGCAGTTAGATCTGCTTTAAAAACATGCTAGCTATCCAAGGCCTAAAGCTTATAGCAGCATATACCCTATAATTAATATTCTATCACCGAATATTAATATTCTTTTACTGAATAATTAATATTGTGTCACTGACAATATTATTCTATTTACTTCTCTCTGGTGATTCAAATTTATGACATTTCCTCAAAATGCAGAGCTTTCAAAAATATTTTGTATAAATCTACATAGCTTTTCTTCCCCAAAATACTCAGCATTTATTTAATTGTAGTTTTTCTTTTGAGGTTGCCTTCATTAAAAATTACTTACAGATTTATTAAAATAATTAAAAAAATAACATAAAGCATTTTTATTTTCTTACACAGTCTCCTGTAAGTAATATCTGTGCTACTCACAGACAAAGAATATACTCAGTAGGGGCTTCTTTCCTGGAGCACGTCAGGAAGATGTTGAGTGATCACCTCAAGGATATTGTAATACATACAAAGGTACCAAATGAGTCATAGATATACTTAACCTGCATGCTGTAACTCTGCAGTTCTTTAGACTGCAGTCTGAGTAACCTTGTTTTTATAAAGTTCTTTTATTGCCTTAAGCAAAAAAAAAGTGAATTCAAAATGATGGATTTCTCTTAGTAGCAACAATTCATTCCAGCTTGTATCATGAACCATGTTTTCACTCCAGGCTTTCTCTGCTTCTGTATAAATCTTCCTCATTAAGCTTTAGCTACACTTCCTGGCAGAAACACAATATTGTTATCCTCTGCAAACAAGACACCAACCAAGGACAGGTGACACTGAAACAGCAGACAGCAGATGCTACACACACAAGTGTGGCCCATTACGCAGAAAGCACATCCAAGAGTGGGTAGCTGGCAGCCTCCTGTTACCTAATCAATGCCTTGGCCAGCTGATCCACTCTGACTGATCAAAATGCAAGTTCTCTTTCTGGGTTAAGTTTTTCAGTTAGTCATTCTTTAATCACATATGGAGATCCATAGGTTCACAAGCAGAATAATTATGCTCCCTTATTGCTGCATGTTTATGGCATTTAAAATCAGCCATCTGTCCTGATACTCCAGCTCCGCTTAGCTATTGCCCATCCACCGGTGAAACAGACTGTGACATTGCACAACTGCCATCAGAAGGAAGATTTCCAGATTTCTACCCTTGCCTGGGCTTCCACATGCCTGGTTTGGCTCTGCCCAACTTAAGCTGAGTCACACAAGTAGCATTTCTCACTGTGTATTTGGTTAGCACCCTAAAACCATGTCTGTGCCACATCTATGGCACAGATGGAAGAATCTACATGACTTACATGTAATTTTAATAAAATCAGGAAACAACTAACAGTAGTTTCATAGCGTATTTCTAATTAAAAATACCTGTATTTTTGACTACACTTACTACCTGTGGACTTGTTGCATAAACATTAGAAAGGCCTATTTGTAAAATCTATACCCATGCTGAGTCCCTAGGTTAACCATTGCTCTTGATAATTCCCTATGTGTATGACTACTAAAATTAATACTGTTGAGATATACCAGTACTCAAGATTTAGCTCAACACCAGCAGCTCGGATCTTTGACATTCCGAGCAGTCAGCCACTGAAGAGTGAAGCACTATTAAAACCCATCAGAAGATACAAGCCTAGAACTCAATCCTCTATTTCTCAGCACAGCACAGATTCACCATGCTTAAAGCATATTTTCATGAGAAAAACAGCAGCATGACAATGGCTATGCATTCATCTGTGTCCTGTTCACAGTGTGAGCTGGAAGCTGGGGGCAAACCAAGAAGATATTACAAGCACTTTAATTTGAAAAATTTAAATGAGATGCTACTCTTACGACATAGGATCCTACTGTTACCTGCCTGGCTCTAAATGCAGGGCTGCTTTTTGCTCTCGATTAAAACCAAATGACAGCTGGGAAGCAGCATTACTCCAAGGTCCCAGAGTCAAGAGGCGTTATCAGAGCAAAGCCATCTGATACTCAGAAATATTTTTCATTTGTATATGGCCAGATGGAGAAACCTAGACATGCACTTTGAATGTTATTAACTGCTGGGAAAGAAATCCCACAAATAGCCATGCTGTGAAAAAGAAACCTTGATTAGCTGATACCTGCATTAGTACTTGCAAGACCAAGTGGCCTCTGGTAGCAATGAAATACCTGCAGAAATATTTTGTATTGTCTTCCAGTAATGATTTTTACAGTACAGCTTTGGTGGTTCAGGAGAAAAGAGAGGGAAAGATGAAGAGTCTTTGATAACTAATTTGCAAATCTTCATATTTTGTGTTTTCTCCCTATTTGCATTAGTAGTCAGGAACATTCATATTGAGAGTGTTATTGTTCAGCACAAAGTTTAAAACGCCTCATTGAACAAACAGGACAGTTCATGCCTCTGTGGTACTGCCTCAGGCTCTTACCAGATTCAGATAGACACTGGCAATATCTGATTGATACGATTATGATAACAAAAAACTGCAGAAACCCCTGAGCATAAACCAGCACCCTCATAAGAGCAACAAGTTCCTTACACAGCACGAGCTCTTGGGAGCCCTGGTCTCACCTGAAAATTTGGCTTTCCTATGGATGCAGCTACAATGTATGCATTGGGAATGAGAATAAATAGATAAGGGAGATGCAGTAACCATAAAGAACAGGCTTCTTTTGTTTTAAAGTACCTTCCAAGCAGAAAGCTCTCAGTTGAGATCTTATTTGCACAAACTTGCCCTGGGGGGTTCTCTGAAAGAGATGTTTCTACCAAGTGCAGCAGAGCCTCAGGTGAAAAACATAAGTCTGCAGGCCACATGGTGAAGGACTCTGTTCAAATATTAACACAAAACATTTTCTAAAGGCCAGGGGATCTTTGGGTATAGTCTACATTATATTATAATCTTTTTTCCTCAAATGTATTAAAAATCCCAAGAGACTGGAAATTAAAAGTCATATTACCCCAAAGTATTATAATTGAGTCTTTTGGGTTTTTTTGAATGTAAAAATAATAATAATTCTAACACACTGGTGAGTAATACTAACTATTTCCTCCAAATAATAATAAAAAAAATCATATTTTTAAGATCTTATGAGTGCTAACCCTGTCTTTTCTAAGGAAATGTGGTTTTTTGTTGTTTTTTTTTTTTTACTTAAATCTTTGAGAGGCCTTTTACTGAAGTTCTTTATGGCTGTAGTTTTAATAAAGGAACAGGGCTTAGTCCTCTTTCCTCTTTCCAGAGCTTTATTTTTCTTAAAACCAAGCCAATCCTTGCAAATATAATGAAACAAATGACACTAAAAATATTTGAGTTGGAAAACAATCCAAAGTTTGGCTCCACTTCTACATGCTGACTTTTATTTTTTCTTGTAATATTTAAAGTGACTTAAAACTGAGAACATTAGTTGGGAAGCAACAAAACAAGGCAGCAGATTTTTTTTTATTTAGTATTTGCATCTGCACCTCAAACTGTTGCTATTGTTTTCAGTCTCCTCTCTTTCTTAAATCTACCATATTATATTGGTAATGACACATACAAAAATATATCATATTATATTAAATATTTTAAAACCTTTTAGGAAAGACTTAAGAGTATCAGGGAGAACTCCATGCCAGAATAAATGCAAACTAGGTAATTTCTCAAAGACATCTCTCCTGCTCCACCCATCCCGCCTTTTTATGACAGGCTGATATTTGGGTGACTTCCAGGTTATGAGTAAGGACTAGCACATTATTTAAACCTGTCCCAGTATGTGCCAGATCTATGGAATACAACAACTGTAAAAATTAAAGTTTGGGAAGCTTCTCACAGCTTTCACATCAGCAATCTTTTCTACTCAGTAGGTCTCCCATGATTATTTTTTTCTCCCAGGAAAAGTCATACAGGACTTTTCCTCCTCAACATTCCAAAAAAAGGTCTACAGCTGTTTGTGTAAATCCTTCTAATGAAAATAGCTGTAAGAATTACTATTTTTTTTAATTAGAAAATGTCAGATCTGAGAAATCAAGGCTTACAGTGTGGCTATAAACTTGAACTGATCTTTAAAGCTTCCCTTTTTTTAATATCATAGTACATAATATTTCTTTGGTAAGGAAATATGTCTGAGTTGTTCTCTTTTAGTGATGAACTGATGATCAGCTTTCTATCTTAAGAATTTGGGTTTTTTCTGGCCCTGAGACAGCAAGACATTCTCCTAAAATGTTCACCTATCAGCTGAAGAAATGTGTCAACAAAATGTCACCATTTGATACATTTAACAGTACTTTCATTTCTGTTTGCACCCCTTCACATATGAAATAAATTCAGTTTCAAAGCAAAGGCTCAGGCAAAAGTAAAATATAAGCAATCCATAGTCTAAAAATAGATTAATACTTTTAAAATTATCAGCTCCTTTTTACATTTGCTTTCTCAAATAAAAAATGTAATTTAAATAATTGTATTTATTAGGGGGAAACTAACTCGTCTAACTGGAATTCTCTGAAGAAAAACCTGCTTTGAAATAATTTTTCTTACTGACCCACAGAGGAATCTATTCAGATCAAAGGGAAGGTAGAGACTGATAAACGTATGTACGCTGCAGTACTAACAAAATCTGTTGCAGGACTACAGTCTTGACCTTGTCTAAGCCAAAGAGCTGTTGGCACTTCCTACAAAACCTGCCATGCATGTTCCTCTAGAATTTTCTTGGAAGACAGCTGGGCAGTAAGGGCTGGTTTCAGAAGTCAGCCAGTATGCTAATGGGCCTTGCAGACAGAAACCAGAACCAGTAATCTCATCTGTCCCACAGTGTTAGCACAGTCATCAGGATCTAGTTACACAGGCAGGTAGGTCCCACTTTGGATGACTGAGATACGAGAGCAGTCTCCCCTTAGTCACCCATGAACAAGGGCGAATTCAGAGCTCCTGAGAACCGACTGCTTCCAAAGACTAAGGAAATCTCAGGAAGGTAGGACCTTCAATTGGATGCTTGCCATAGACTGTATGACTAAGCATGTGTTAGTCAATAAAAGGCCAAGGAACAATTTTCCACCGTGCCTTCAAGACAGGTGGGCTGCATCCAAGCTGTTTGCTGGGAATGGTCCTTGGCACATGTGCTTGGCACTGCTGCTCAAGAATGGATTGCTGGTATAGTCCAAACTGGGCTAACAACCATGACAATGAGACTATGGATGATCCTGTGCTTGGCCACACTGTACAAGAATGGAAGCCGGTACATGCCAAACTGGGCCAAGGACCATGCCAAGGCTATGGGTGATCACAGGACAGCTACAGCACAAGGCTACACACTGGTCACACACCGTTTTCATAGAGAGGGCTTGTAGGTCTCAGCCTCTCAACCCATCTCCCTCCTTGCCTGGCCAAAATGACAGGCTTTGGCTACAGCCAATTCTTATCTAATATCTAAAAGCATCTAGAAGGCTGATAATAAAGTCTTGGTAGCCTGCTGCAAGGAGAGAGCATATAGCTCCACTTCTTGATCCTATCTTCAACTTGCATTTCTGAAGATATCTGAAGTTTTCGGATTCTCAGAGACAGGTAAAACACAGCACTGTGATGTGAAACATCGTTTTTACTCAGTAGCTTTCCTAGAAATGCCCCTGGAATGATTGCCCTTACTTCTACCACCTAGCAGAAAGCACGCCTTGCACCCCACCTTGCAACGAAGTGCAAGAGTATTATGGAAACACAAACTGCCCAGCAGCGGCCGGATGGCTGCATGTTGGCTTACTTATTGCATGTGCCCCATTCTCCTCTCCATTCACAGTGGCTTCTCCGTTCTTTGGTGTGTTCTGCTGGGAAACAGCAGTCGTCGTGGCTCCCGCTGTGGCTGCCGTGGCTGCTGCCGCTGCCGCAGCGCTGGCTTGTTGCTGTGCTAGCTTCTCTCTGAACGCTTGCTGTCGGGTCTGAACGACATCAGGCATCACGGCGTCTATCAGAGACAGGGACTCTATCGGCCTGCCATCAAATACTGTACCATCCTGCAGGGAAAATGAGCAGAAGGGAAATGCCAGGTTTAGGATCTTCACTGCTCAGGTCGGCAAAGAAAACAAAATGAGGCTGTGTGAAGGTACTGCACTGTGTGTTAACCAGTATTGTCACAGGACTATGGACTGCCTCTCTCTCAGATCCATGACGGCGGTACTCATGGTCCACTCAGAAATATGATCAGTGAAAAAGTAATTTGTTAAAACTTTATAGAAAGTTCAACCGTATAAATGTTTTATAGATGCAAAAGAAGTTGTGTTAAAAAATATGTCTGATTGATGACAGGAAATTTCACTTTGTTTTCTGTTTGAAAAAAGAGTCAAGGCAAACAGACTTTGGTTAAACTGTTTGTTTTCCTGCCCTTGCAGGAGCATAGGAATGGAATGGAAGTAGATGATGCATAATGAACCTCAGCCAAAACATGAGGTATGCACAAATTCAGTGGTTTCTTACACAGTGTTTTTCAGCCCAGCACCACCGGTTGTAGCTGATTGTACAAGACAGCCTTATCATTATTTTTCTTTTATTCATCATAGTTATGACTTTCATTTTGAATTCCGTAAATTAGCCTTCAGCTTCAACAACCAATTGAGTAAACTTTTAAGGGCTGTTTTTTAAGACTTAATACAGACTATATCAGTTTAGCTTTTCTTCACTTTCACTTGCCTATTATCTTAAATATAGGGTAAGATTTTAGTAGTCTTTGTAACGTGCCATTTTGCCAATCTTCTGCAAACTCCCTTCAATTCTTTGAAATAATAATGGTCCAAGGGTGAAAGATTTCTTCTTGAGAAAGAGCAAGTAAGAACAGGATATGAATAGATATTGTACCTGGCAAACAATATAATCTTCAATATGTAAAAACAATTACTAAAGAAAAATAGTTGCTTGCCTGACTGGTATGTTTTTGCTGAACTAGTAGTTGAATTACCCCTTATAATTACAATATTACGATAATACATATTTGTTTCCTCATGGGGAAGAAAAAGGAGGAGACCGTCATTAGAGAAGAAAATATAATTTCTCTTTCTCCTAACATTTTTTTATGTCTCTGCCAACATTTATTTCAATCTTGACTCAAACCCTTGCTACACAATAAACAAAACATTTGCCAACAGATTCTGACATCTTACATTTTTCAACTGTAAATGTGCTCACTGCACTGTTTACATGACTGCCCTTTAACAGATCACAAACAACAATTTTATACACACTAGTTTATAGACTCACTGATTACTCGTCACTCTTAAGTAATATTCGTAGAAAAGTAACACATAGAGAAGCATCTGTGTAGCCCTTACTGGGATTCAGATGCAGCAAGAATGGCCTTTGCTTTGCTGTAACACACTTAACTGTGTGTATTTGAACAGAATCATGGAAGGGCTTGGGTTGGAAGGCAGCTTAAATATTATACAAATACTATTGTCCCTGTCGCAGGCAAGGACACCTTCCACTAGACCAGGTTGCTCAGGGCCCTGTTCAACCTGAATCAAATCATGATGAGAGCAACATAAATCTTAGTGGTGACAACAGGCACATTTTCAGATTATTCTCTCATTTTAGGGAAATTCTTGAAACTGGGTAAGAGAAAGCCCCTACGACCTGACCTGATACAGAGGCTGTTCAGAGCTGCAAGTTTCTGTGTAGCTCCAATTTCAGACATGGGGCAAAATGTTAAGCAGCAGCAAATTGAGACAGCTTCCTAAAATTGTTTTTTTTTTTACCACTGCATCAAAGTGCAGCTTGGTGTGAATGTCAAATGTCATTACCCCAATTACGAAAAAATACATATGCAAATCTTACACATGATATCGACTCAAAAAAGAAAAAAAAGAAAAAAAGCACACAGCATGTTTGGATAAAAACAAAAGATCTTCCAAACTACACACTGCAAACAACACAGACTCTCCTCTATTTTATATTCCTTTGTTCTCACCTAAGCTGTTCACATGCTATATTCAGGTACAGAGGAAAAAGCAGTAGCTTTTTTGTATTAATATTTATTACAGATGTTTGTCAATCACAAATATCTATGGTAAAAATCTTGTAATGCAGTACTTGTTTATCTGTCACGCTTCACTCCCTCTCAAAGCACCGCATCTTTAAGGCGGGCAGGGCAAAAGCCCTGGCTTTTCGTACATCCCTTCTTTGTTTCCCCTGGCAGCTCAAGGAGAAGAGAGACACTTTGTGGCTGCTCATACAATCCCTACAGACAACCTGCACCCCAGCCACATCCAGAACTTACATGCACCTGTTTCACCATGTACATGATGCATCATCTCATATGATCTGAGCCAAAGTCACTGAAATCACTCTCCAGTGACCTCTGTGGATTTTTGATCAGCCTTCTCATGGCTTGCAAGCAGTGCTGCCTGCTAGGACATATCAGGGAGTGAAGTTTTAACCTATGCTGCAGTTTTATCCAGCCAAATTCTGCTGTGACCTTAAAAACGCAAGACTGTAAACACGGGCGCCTTTTCTTGTTTGCTGCCAGAACCTGTGCACCCTGGATTTGTTGGCTGGGGTAAGGGAAACACCACGAACAGCCTTCTAAGCAGCACAGAGAGCACCGCAATGCCACTGCTAAAAAACTGAAACACATCTCTGTCTCAGAGCTTTCTGGCTCTCTGCTGGGATGGGGCAAAGTACGAGGAATAAAATGAAACCAGATGAGAAGCTGGGGAGCAGCTCGTGCTGGGGCTGCTGGGATGTGTCACTCATCACGTCCCAGCACGCGGCGGTGGCAGCAGTGGCAGGGATGGCGGTGGCATGGCTGGTACTCACTTCGTTGATGCTGATCTCGGCCTCCACATACTGGAGCCCCTTCTGGAGGATGGAGATGAGTGCGGCAGGTGGCACTAGTGTTCCGTTGATGTTGGACTGGCTGATGTGGCTCTCGATACCGAAGGTAAAGGCCGAGTGGGAGAAACCTGAGAGCAGGAAAAGGAAGCCATGACATGAAATCTAAATGCACCAGTCAGATACACCTTCACGGTCTAAAAATAATTCTGTCCTGAGATCTGAGAGATGCTGCCGTGTGAGCAGAAGGATGTGGGCTGGCTGCTCAGAGCCAGGGAGGGGGTCAGCCAGAGCCACCCTGGCCACCCATCCCCCTCCCCTGCACATACAGGGGAAGCCGTATAGAAATGGAAATGCATGCTGAGAAAAATAACTGCACTAATCGAAACAAAACCCCCAAAACACATAAACACCAGCAATCGCCACAAGGGCATGTCCAGCTAAAAAAGCGCCTCAAATCTCCACTTCCCTTGCTGAATTTCAGTGTTGGGTGTTTGCTGAAGCTGAACACTTAAATCCCTACCATCATGCAAGTTGTATAAAATCCAGGCACAGATGCAGCTGACACAGGGCAGCCATTCCCTTATACCAGGGCAGAGATTTCAAATCCTCTGCTCATTTATTGCTTAGTACAATATGATGGGCAGAGTACTGCTGTTAAAATGTGAAATTACAAAAAGGCCACCCCGTAAACAAATTTTCTGTATGTAAACAGCAATTGCAAAAGTAATTAATTGGGATCTGCCACAGAGCAGCCAACAAGCCAGTGAGGTGGCTGGTACTTGAGCCAGAAGTCTTTCTCTCCCCTGTGTCATTTTTGTCATTGTCTGAGTAAAGAAGTGGCAATGAAGGTGACAGTACTGAAAATTAAAGAATTTTGGCAGACAAATTTTAAAGAGTACTGCCTTAAATTCTGGCTGAAGCTGCTCAGAACTGTTGCTGGGTATGGAGGCGAGTGCTGCAGAGCGACTGTATGGAGGGGCAGCTGTGGGAGGGGGGAGGGGGAACAGGATGTAGATATAACTGTAGGAACCCATTTATCATCACACTGTCTCCAGAGCATTAATCTAACATTAAAAGCCTTGGGGAAACCACCCATGCACTGTCTTAAACAGGAAGAGCCCTCACGGTCTCCACCAACTAGACAAGAAAAAAAACAAACAACAAACCCCCCCAAAAAGAAAAAGAAAGCAGCTTTCAAACGAAAATACTTCCGTTAAATATAGCTGTGCCTCTTCCCCTTGTCAACAGCAGTTTCATTTATAGTTTTGTCCGTTAAGGGATTTCCCCCATACCACTGCAATGTCCAATTGTGTGCAGGCTGGGGATGTGATTTTGGGCTCGCTCCACAGTACTGCTTTCTTTCTCTCTTTTCGAGATGCTTTTTGCAACTAGCTGAATTATGAACATAGATAGCTAGTAAAAACAAGCTGACAAACAGAATGCCTCCCACATTTGAAACCAAGGTATGTATTTCTCTGAATCTCCCCTTCCCCCTACACAGTTTATTTTGCTGCTGCTTTTCTCTTTTTCCTGGTAACAGCCTCCACCCTCTCCCTTCCCAACTCTAATTTCCCTTCCTGGCTCTCTCCCAGTTTTGGGGGATGCTTGGGATGCTTGGGACACCTTTTAGGAAATGGCAGGTCCACCTATGAACAGAATTCCACAGGATTACAAGGCATAAATAAAGCACAGATAGAAAAAAAAACTACTGAAAAACTGCAGTATCATTTATGTAATCCCTGGTCCAATTCTTATTCTGTATTGCTCTTTATGTCCTGGTCTAGTTTATGAGCTGCTGGACCTCCTGCTGCAAAATAGACTGTAAGATCTGCAGGGCAGTGTTTTTCCCTGGTTATTAGTTTTGAAGGACACCTAAGTACATTACTGGGCACCACAATGAGGAAGAAATCAAGCACTGAGCATACACAGCCTGCACCTGAGAGATCTGGGGTCTGATCACTGAACACTGAAATCTCTGTGTATCTATAAATACATGGCATGCAACTAACCAGAATTAGAGAATCAGATCCCTCTTAATTTATATCTATGTGTATTTGAATTAATAAACAATGGTAACAAAACTTTCTTAAAAAAAAACAAACTTAAAATGCTTGACAGATAATCCAGCAATTCTACGTAAGGATGAGGAAATTAAGCTGTTGTCCAAAGGCACTAAAGGTGACTGCTAAAAAGCTCAGCAGCTAGTCTGCAAGTCAACAGCTCAGAAAATTGTAACATGGTCTCTAAATAAAACAACAGGTGGATGGCATAAAAATGGCAACCAACAACCATGGATAGGAAAAGTGAAATATCAGAAAATCATGACTGTGGATCTATGGCAAGCATAATTTTGAGCATGATGTTTTACATCTCATTATTGCATTTTATATCTCACAGACTTTTTAGCTGGCTGTTGGCATATCTCAAGCCTCATCTCTGCCAGGAAACAGATGATTGTGCACACAGCTAAACCTCTTTGCTCAGTCCTGATCCCCAGAGAGCAAACACATCTCACCTCACAGCATGTGAGAGAAGAAACTTCTCAGTACAAAACCAAGTTGTGTTTTTGCAATGAATCTCGTTATCATACTGTTTCTCTCGATGCTGAGAAACTATTACCAAAGCACCTGTTAGATGAGGAAACACAAAATTCCTGGTACACTGTCACTGAGGAACAATCTCACTCACACACCTCCAGCAGCTGTGAGAAACCTTCCTAAGATTTTACCTGACAAGATCCGAATAACAAAAATCAATGGAGTAAAACTGTTTAAGTAGGTGCTCCTGGACAGGGTGCTCCTCACCCCTGTTGAAAAAGCCCTCTCCCATACAATTATAGTTAAAAGAAAAACACAACAAAAACATGCCAACCAGTCCTCCAACCGATAGCTAATTCCCTCCTGATTTCTTGTATTACCGTAGCAGTTACATAAGGCTCATATGAAAGCAGACTGGATTGAAAAGTCAGGTTTCTGATAACACTGAAGAATCACCTGGGCTTTACTTTCATAGTTACCAATGTCTTCAGTTCTTTTCATGGTTCTGCATTCAAGTACACTGAATTACATAGTAAATTGCAGCTCTATAGTTCAGTCTTACAAAAAGGTTATTTCTATTAAACAAAGGCAATTTAAAAAAAAATGTTAGCTTGTTAACCTGGCCCTTCTAAAGATCATGAAGCTGTACTGGGGATGCAAAGCCAAGACACAAGCACCACCCCCACTTCCAGTCTGTCAAGGCAGCTGCGGAGTGTGAGCAGAGACAGAAGGTGCTCTGCAAGTGGGGATCTGAAGAAAGGATGTGGTAGGGATGACGTGAAATTACAGTAGATGCAAACTGAAAATTCCGTGGCAGCAGTGAAATGAATGAAAGTTGCAAATCCGTGTCCATATGCATTCTTTCTCATAAATTCTGTCACTCTCGTGACTGCAACAATCACTCTATAAAACAATAATTTCTATTCAAATAGCACCAGTAAACAAAATCTTAGTGCAATAAACCCTTCAAAGAGACATGCAGTGAGGGTATGAACTTTTAAGGTTAAAAGCATGAACACAAAGGGCTGAAACGGGGAAAGCATTGCCACACACTGCGCAGGTTTCACAGCAGTGAACCAGACACTTTAGCTGTGACATGACCAGTGCCCTAAACGGCATCTTTCAGCAGACTTGAGAGAAGGGCTTTCAGGTTTTTTCTGCTGCAAAAAGATGGGAAAACAGAAACCACCAAGCTATGCATAATCTATAATACATTTTCATACATGAAAAATATACCCAAATGAACAGTGCAGATCTTGGGATTACCTTGGTATGAATGGAGGTGATTTATCAACCCTGGAATAGTTAGACTTGAAACATTTTACAGAGCATAAAAGCAGAGAGGAAATAACGAATGCAGAAAACAATTATTTAAGTGACACCACCCCCCCCCCCCCAAAAAAAAAAAAAGTGTTATGCAAATTAAAAACAGACTTTAAAACTGAGTGAAATTCCTAACTGGGAGATTCCTACACTGTTTTTGTACTGACAGTGGTAACAGGTCCCGGTTCTGTGCTATATTTTTTCCCACACTGAGGTGTCTGTATATGCTCTCAGTGGTACATACACAGCCATTTGGGAATTCTTGCCCTAGGCAGTGCCAAAAAATGCATATGTAGGACTCTGTTTTGCAAAATTTCACTGATTGGTTTTGCTATAACTGCAAAAATGCAGATGACGGAGGGTTTTTACCTTGGCTGCTCCTTTCTCGGTTAAAAATGGCTTCCCTTTAAAGCTAGATTTGTCATTGATCATAAAATGACTAAGTTTTATTTAATGAACACAATGATGCTTGTTGCGTGCTTGTTTGATCTGCAGGCTACATAGCTTTAATTGTTTGCAATATGCCTGGCTCACATCAGAAATGCCTGTCAAATGTAGGTGTAGAAAAGGCAACTGGGCAGCCATACAGCCTGGGAAATGACTTTTCTTTTCCAGAGATGTGTCTCACCTCTTCTGGGAGCAAAGCATTCCTCCTTTTAGGCTTCCAACTGGGGTGATGCTGAGTGTTCCCCATGCTGGGTCATCCAGCACTCACAGCTCCAGCTAAAACTGGCAACCACCGGGTGCTCCTTTCATTTCCCAATCTCTTTAGCACCACAAAAACCATGTTTTTGTAAAACTGCAGCCTTGAATTGTAGCAGCTACAGTACCTACTGCTGTGTTTGCACAGGTGAGGGGAATGACAAAGAAGGGTCTGTGGAAGCAATGACTTTTGAACTGTTATAGTCTTTGGTGCTTACTCAGGAGTTACCTTGGGGATGCCCTGATGAGCAATAGTTAAGCAATCTGTTGAACAAAGTTTTCTGTTTGTGAGCTAAGCGGACTTAGTTTTCTTCAGTTAATCTAAATAGCTTGCTGTTCAAGTAATTTTTAAGACTCAGGTGTTTTAAAGTTATTTGCAAATTACTCAATTCAATTATTCACACTGTAAGATGCTTCACTGAAATACTTGCTATTGTAGAATGAAACAGAGAACAAGGAATTATGAACATCAAATTGCCTTTTACACACACCTTGGGCACCTTGATGATGGACAGCCTCTACCCCAACAAGTACAAGTAACAAGTCATTCTTGAGTACGAGCAACAAGTCATTCTTACAAATCATTTTTATAACTAATGCCCAGTGTAGCCCTATGTTCTGGAAAATAGTGAGATTTCATATGGAGATCTGTGTCATTTCCTTCAATAAATTTTCTTATTTCTTTAACTCAAGCAGTCCAGATTGAGGTTTGCAAATACAGAGATCTTCGGTTCAATTTCTGGAAATCATTAAATTAGTGATGTTATTACTTTAATAGAAAGAGAGAAGAAAAACAAAAGGCATTAACTGTCTGACAATCCTGTTTTTTCCTCTAATAATTTAACCATTTCCACATGGAAATAACCACCACTTTTTGTTTAATTTATTTGTCTGACATTGTGTTGTCTTTCTTTTTGGAAATTTCCAATACAAGCTCCTCCAATCCTCACCTCTGAAGTAACACAGTGTTCCCCTTCAAAGTATTTGGCAGGTAGAGGAGACAAAAATGAGCAAGCACAATTCATGCAAGAATGGAAGGTATGTAAGAGCTGACTACAGCTACACAGGCTGTAGGGCAAAAAAAAAAAAAAAAAAAAAAAAAA
>VZRN01006015.1:1703476-1751776 GCA_013397935.1 Dasyornis broadbenti
AAAAAAAAAAGGGTTGTGAAGAGCAAAGGAAAGTCATCTTTATGACCATAAATGGGTATATGGGCAAAATTCCTAGGAGATTCAGACACATCAAGTAGAAACATTCCACTGCGTCATGAGTCAAAAGAAAGGAGGAACAGACGTCCACACACACAATCCCATCAGCTGCTTTACCATGTTACCAAACCCAAGCAACTCCAAAGCTGCCCACACAACTGCTCGCCAAAGAAACCAGATGCAAGCAGTGGAAAAACATTCATCCTGAGTTTGACGTCTGGGTCCTGGGAGTGCCATGTATGCAAGAAGGCAAGAAGGGCAGAGTGGTGCAATGTGGTGTTCTGAAATAAATTAGAGCCCCACCATGGCAGTTAAAAAAAATCTACAAAAAACCCCCGGTGAAATATAACCACGAACTAAATAATTTCCTCCAAACACTAATGATGTACAAACAACATAGTTAATGTTAAATGAAGACTCTTGTAGGTCTAGATTTATCAGTGTAGAGAAGCAAGGCACATGTATCACTAAGGGCAAATTTGAATGCAATTTCTGCATGCAAAACCAGAAGCAAACAATTTAAGTTAGAGCAACTGTATTTTCTTAATTTGGGGCCTAGCACAATCTAGCTCCTGAGGCAACTGATGTAATTTCTCGCCATTGCCCCAGAAAATACAAAGATGTTCTTCACCGTACTTTACTGCAGCTGCCATCTTAGCCTAGTATTTTCCCTTCTATATGATGCACTGAGAAGTGAAATGTAACGTGGATCCCTATCCTTGCTTGTCCTTAGATTTTCATCTAAACTGAATTGTGTAACCATAAAAATACGGTCATAAACCCCAAGTGTACATATATGCAAAGGCTTCACAAAAGTACAGCTGGTTTCTTTGAAATATGTTCGGTCACAGTAAGTGTCTGGTGCTTTAAGCCATTGATAATCTACTAACAGTTACAAAAAACAACGGTGGACAAGAATACTACACCAGATCTTGTTTATTATCCACAGCAGACTGAAATTCTTCTCCTAGCTGAGGTTTTTGTTTCTCAGCCATACATCCTAGAGTGCCTTTCTGTTTTTGGCAGTGTCTGCTTATTTTGAAGACTTACCTTTGCAATTACATAAAGGGCTTAACAAGGACACACATTAGCAATTTAAAATAGAGAACTGCAGCTGAAATATATTTTTAGAAAAATCAGCTGAACAATAGGGCTTGCACACTTGTTTCAAGATTAGGATTGCTAAATGATTAAAATTATTTCCAGAACCCTGGGAAATGTGTTCTGTATTACAAGCTCTTTCACAGTCACTGGGAAATATAAAGAAAGGATTCCTAGTTGTAGGTAAAATTACAGTATGTCTAGTTATCCAAAGTTTTGTAGAAGTGATTATTCACTAATATTAAATGTTACGTCCTTTTTCCTTGGATATTGGACCTGTTCACCTTCTGCCAAGAATTTAGAGTAAATGTCTGCTACCCAAAATTATTTTATTATGTGCCAAAGAATGTTTTTGGCAGGTATTTTTTTTTTTTCTTTTTCATGAAGGAAAGTATGTTGGAAAAGATTAATACAACTTGGAAATGATCTTTTGATGAGTGGTACTTGGCACTCACTGTTTAAGCCTTTCTGAGGCTTGCAAATTAACAAAGAGAGAAATATGATACAGAGAGAGCACAGGCAATGGAAAGAGGAACTTAAAAAAATCTCTTGAAAACAAGGTCTGAAATAGTCCTTTTTTTCACTCACTCTGTGTAAATGAAAATGACAACTGCAAATAAATATCAGTACAGATCTAGTAATTTAATGCAACTGTGGGCAAAGTTTGAAACAGCTTACAAAGGCCACAAGGACAAAAATAATAGTTTCTTTCTGAATTAATGGGATGCTGTCATCTTTTAGCCCTGTCTGTGCAAACAAACATGCAAAGAGAGAGACATGCATTGCTTTAAGGATCATGTTTATAGAAGTGACTTTCACAGTCATATACACTTTCCTTAAGCTATGTTCTTCTCTCTGCTCTAACATACACCTCTAAGTGGTGGCAAGTAGGAATCCACAGCTGCCGCTCAGTGGACATTCAGGAACCTAACACCAGGATGGTTTCTGTGGATGGTGATTTCAAACAGAGCCCTAACAGAGGATGAGTGTGAGGAGGGGTGGTCTGTAAGTGCCATGGCTGTGCAGGCAGAAAGTTCTCAACAGAGAGGTTATTACCAAAACTTGCAAAGCTCCAGTGGTCCTGGTGTGTAGACTGCACTGGTTTTACTAGCAAGGCCATCTTGACCTTTAGACATCTGTCTTCTACCCAACATGCTATTTTTTTAATACCCTAAAAATACTATATTTATGCAAGCTTTAAAAAACAGGACATGAAGTGATCAGAACCAAAATTTGTGCCATGGAATAAATTCGTAAAGGCGTAATTGTTTATGTTCATGTAACTTAAAAATCACTGTTTGCTCAGTGTCCAAGATGCAACACTGTACAGCAAACTTCAGGCCAAAGAAAAATTGAAATAGCCAAGTTTAGAAAACTGTGAAGAGACCTAGAAGGAAATATGAGGTAAGCAGGCTTTTGCAAATGGCAAAACCCCAAAATAGTGTATTTCTTTCCTTCACATGAACTTAAAAATTCTGCACCAGTTATGAAACAGAGTAAATAGATAAAAATTTTCAAACAGACCTCTTGAAATGCACCACAAAACATCTGAAACTATTGTTTATACATTTGTATATAAAGAGGTATCTGGTCACATAAGTCATAAGTCTGTGCATATAAAACCATAAACATGGTCCTCATACAGCTTATTACATTCTTTTGAAAATTTACCACAACAAAGTAGGACAAAACCAATAACCTCTTTACCTGTAAAAATATTTTTCTTCACTATTATAGAATTTGGATTTTGTGAAGCCAACCATCAAATACTGCTATTATGTATTCACTGCTCTATGAAAAAAGTGTCCAATTTGGTTTTGACTTGCACAGGTGTTCAGCTTCATCCTTTCCAAGATCTGTAGCTTTGTTAAGTTAAACAAAAATACTTTGGGAACTGCAGCCCAACAAAGCTTATTGCCTTCTAATGTTGACCCTTACTTTTGTAAAATGCACTTATTGTTTACAAAGAGAATAAATCATTACTAGTAGAGACAGAAACTGTGCATAATAATACAGTTCTTATCTTAGAAATGGATTTATCTTTTCAGCAGTCATCCATTCTCAAACAATGAAGTATAATTTCAAATTCAGAGTCAGTCCCACTGTTTCTGGAATCATACAGTTACTACCTTCCCAGTTTAGAAGAATTACAGAAAAGCAGAAGAGATATTTAAAAAAAAGAGAGTTGTGGTTTATTAAAATCCTTTATATACCATTTTGATAGCACAGTCTTATACTACAAAAATATTATGCTGGAGGCTTTATATATATATATATATGTATGTATATAAAATATTATATGCAATATGTGTAGTTACAGTTGGTTTCACATTATATAGGAATAATTCATTCTGAGGTGACTTTTATGTAACACTTTGATTTAAACCAAACCACTTTTTAGGTCAAATTTCTTAAGTGTTCTTATCCAATGGTCACCTTAACACATCCTGCACTCCTAGATCAACACTGTGGCCTTAATTATCGAAAATAACTCATGAAAACTCTTGTGACTTTTGGTTCTATGGTTCTTGGCTGGTTCTATAGCCAACTTTCAGTAAATCAGAGACTCAGATCAAAACCTTAAGTTATTTTATTTTAATGGAGTAGGCTGGCCCTAAAAAGGAAAATGCATCATATTAATAGGACTGCATGCCCACAAATTAGGTCTGTGCTAAGCCATGAGCATTAAAAGCAGAGTTTGTTTTGCTCTAAAGCTTCACTATAGTACAGTTGAAAAGGTGAAAGAATCCCTGTCTTCAGTCTTGACACCAGTTCCTGAAAAATGAGAGTTAGCATCTTATTCATACCACATTTAGGGATGTACATTAACCCATAAATTCATAAACAGTACTGAAATAATTGAAAAAGAATTTTAAATACTGTCCCAGCACTCGTGTAATACTCTTTACTCAGAGTATTTCAATATGTTTTAGGACTATAAACATTTGACATCTGCTTTGAGGTACTGTTCATAGTATTAACTTTACTTTCAAACAGGAAAACTGAGGGACAGAAACTTTAGAGCCAGGTATAAACACTCAGTTTTAATGCATGTCCTTGAAAAATGCATCACTATATTTATTCAGTAATACCTGCTCAGCACCCAGTTACACCAGCACAGAAGCACCTGCGCAAAGAGAAGGTCAGCAAATACACAGGTGTTTTACACCAGCGCAGCTGAGGTTGGTCTACGAGCTACAGCCACTCTGTGCTGCAGGGAGGACACACGAGGCCCAAGAGACTGTGGTAACATGCATGTAGACACAAATAATGCAGCCACGGATTGTTACTGAAACAACATAAAATGTGTGTTTTATCTTTGCCTGGCAGGTTGACATTTCAACGACGCATTTTTTTCCTCAGCAAACAAAAGGTCTCCATCATCCCTGCCTTTAGAGTGTAGCTGTGTACAGAGCCTTGGGGACATTGCAGTGACTACCCTGCAGCACTTTTAAATATAAGTTTAAAGGATCTTTGAGGCTCTCCAGTGCTGAGCAGGAGGTTGGACTACTGAACATGAACCAGCAGTGTGCCATTGCTGCAAGGAAAGCCAAGAGCATCCTGAGCTGTACTACAAAAAACACTGCCCGAAGGGCACTGGGGGGGATCCTTGCCCCCTACTCAGCACTGGTGAGACAGGCCTGGAGCACTGTGTCCAAGCCTGGGCTCACCAGTACGAGAGAGACAGCGATACAGTGGAGAGAGCCCAGTGAAAGACCATGAAGATAAACAATGGGCTGGAACATCTGCCATACAAGGAGAGGCTGAGTGAGCTGGGACTGCTCAGCCTCGAGAAGAGAAAGCTCACACAGGACGTTACCCATGTGCAAAAATACCTGAGGGAGGTGCAAAGCAGATGGACTCCTTCCAGTGGTGCCCAGTGACAGGAGGCAAGGGGCACAAACTGAAGCACATGAAATTCCTCTGAAAATAAACCATTATTTACTGTGGGCATGATAAAAGCATTGGAACTGGCTGTTCAGTGAGATTGTGGACTCTGCATCCTTGGGCGATATTCAAAACCCAACAGGACACAGCCCTGGGCAACCTGCTGCAGCTGACCCTACTGTGAGCAGGGGAGATGGATTAGATGATTTCCAAAGGCCCCTGCCAACATGAACTATTCTCTCATTCTGTCATCTCCTGAAATACCATCCAGGCTGAGCTCTACGATCCTAATCAGCCAAGTTGCAAGAAAACATAAAAAAAGACTGAAGAAAAATCATTATCCCCTGACTCTGCCATCAGTGCACACTATTGTTTTTACTGTCACGCTGGACAAGTGCCTTTCTTGACCAAGTGATTCATTCTTCTAATGAATTATTCTTCAAGATATAGATTTTAATAATTTAAGAAAAAAACATGCACTGTACAGTCCCCTTCTACCTAGCAGCAGTCTTCCTACACAAAGGAAGCAGTTAGCTTTGAAGCAAATTTAGCTGACCTATATATGCCAATCTTTTATGCTTTGCTTAATCTGAATTATTTTCAACATGCACGTCTCTCGTCTGTGACTCAGGGACTCTGTGCCATACACAGTTGTTAAAAAATACTCGAAAGATACCTCATGCAGGCAAAGTATGGACTTCAGAGAAAAATTACACAAGCTTATGTAAGTAGAGACTGTTGCATCAGGCACAAATTCAAAAGAACAGAACACTGATCTTCAGTCATTCCCTACTGCCTGAGAATTTATGCAAGCAAACTGTTATATTTACATTTTCTATAAAATTTCCTTGTTGAAAACAAGAATTATTCTATAAAAAAGGTATTTTCCTTCAAATTTTGTTGCTTCCTTTTCAAAAAATTGCAAATGTCATTGGGAAAAATACATAATTTAGTACTATTCCAACTATTAATATTTAGTTACGTCATAAGGATGAAATCCCAGAAACATCAGAATACCCACATTTTGGATTCTCTCATAATTTCCAAAGGCAAAATGACAGTAAAATTCCTTGGATGTGGTTAACAGGAAAGGCCCATATTTGCACATGCCTAACTACAAAGGATTTTGTGATTCAAAGAAACCCTTTACTCCATGCCCATGAATCTATGCTTAAAATCGGAGAGAAGAATCTTATCTTCTAGGAAAACAAGGAAAATCTGTCAACTATGAACCAAGCAGACCAATGTTCTGCCATAAACCTGAATTTACAGAAGTAAAAAACTTTTTTTATTAGCTGCCTTCATTATTATGGTTGGGAAGAAAACAAATGAAAATTCTGAAGTAAAATGGTAAATTGTCCCAAGCCAGCATTTAAAAATGTCATTGACATCCTTTAGCAAAAGCATCTAGCTACTGTTTTTATTGTCTTAGGTGTGGTACAGATAGTACATGGTGCAGATTATACACTGGGGAACAGTTATCAAGTGTGTGTCATTACACATGGAAAAACTCAAACCAAAAATTAAAAGTTTGAGTGAAAATGGAAACTTAACATAATCTGAACTCTAACCAGTCATTGCAAGACATTCATCGTAATAAATGCCCTGCTAGAGAACAGTGTAAGCCACAGACAACCGGGGAGCTGATTTTCAGACAAGACTTGTAGACTGCAATATGCATATATGTGCTAGAAAAGGAACACAGTTAAATGATTGATGCATCAAAAATACCAAATTTGAAAAAGCTTCAATAATGGAACTGAGATGTTGTGCTGGGTAGGGAAGGTAATTTATTGTAGCATTTGGACTGATGATAGGATTTGTCACTCACAACAGATGGCAACACATTTTAGATTAAAAAGTATGTGAGAGATTTGATTTCCCTTGGTTTTGCCATCTTCCCATACCTCTTAGAAATTTCCTTGGGATCCTTATTACTCCTCATTGCACTTCTCTGACCTTCATTGCAAAAGACAAACAATTATCTGTTTCTCTTTTGGAAAAAATGGAACAGGAAAACCCTACATTAAGAATTTCGTATTTTTTTTCAGAAACTGAAGAAACCCAATAGAAAGTCTATGGCAGCAATGAAGATGGCTGCTAGCAAAAGTATGCTTCTCAGATGTTTAAAGAGGTGCAAAGTTAATACAATTAATATTATTCTATTAATATTAATCTTCTTTACTATTACTTGCAATTAATATAATTTGGATGCCAGAACTGTGGCTACTTTGGTATATCCTGTGTCACTTTCATCAATGTATCTGCTTTGCTGATACAACTGTGTCCACCACAGGAGTATTCAGCGTGCTCCTGTCTCCACACTGGTTACACACTCTTAATGTAGCTGTACCTAAACCCGATTTTAGTAACCAGGGCCGACATTTCCCTTAAAGGTACACTTTGTATCAAAACACCTACAAATAAATATAACCTGACTTTAAGAAGTTTGACTCCTGAGACAAACAATGGTTGAAAACACTCAGCACTTTTAAGAATGACCACTTTAAACTGTGTACCGAAAAAGTTCATAATCAAAAAGGAGAAAACTAGACATTGTAAGACTTGACTTTGGATAGGAAGCAATAACCTTAAACTGAAAATAAACACTCATTCTGTTTGTATCTCAAGAAGGGGGTATTCATGGTCTTACCGTGGAAGTGACAACACCTAGTCACCTTAGTGGTGGGATTCCTATGGCATTAAGCCATGGAGCATAAATGGAAATTATAATGGACTGCTTTGATTTTCTGGGCATAGATAAGCATGGAGACAGTTACCTATGCGAAGAGGCAACTATTTACTTACCTATTTTAACACAGCTAAACATTTAGAGTCTTGTCCAAGTCCTGTGTTGTATAGGAGAGATTTGACTGCACTGCCCCTGGACCAGGCATCTTCTCCAGCCTGCTCCTCCAGCAGCAGGCAACTCAAAGGAATCTCCCTGGCTGTATTTTTTTCTGTTAAGCCACATGATCAGTCAGTATTACTCATCAAATGCCACAACTTACTATTTCATTCCATCTGCAGATGTACTTGGTAATCATTTTATATTTCCTTCCAGGTAACCAATAAAGCTGTTGAGCAGCATTACGCCAAGAACAGATTCCTGTGAGTTCCCACTAGAAGAAACCCTTGAGATGAATACTCCCCAGCTATAATCACTTTTCAAGGCATTTCTGTTATCCCATTTTTAATCCATTTGGTAACTCTGGATTACACTGATTTTACTCACTGTTATTTCATTTTGGGTTTAACCACAGTGTAAATAAGACTAAATAAATGTCATAAAGTAGTCTAAGTGTATTAATGTCAGCACAGGGTCTCTGTCAACTTCATTTCTGGTCTTGGAAAAAACAGTATCGAGTATGTTTGATGACATCTATTACCCATAAAAACTTGCTGGCTGGCATTTGGCATCATGTCATCTCTTCATCTTTGTTGGAGATATTTAGTCTCAGCCTTCCAATGATTGTGCTTGACCTATAGTTACCTGGATCATCTTGTTTAACCTTTAAAAATTCTGGCACAACATTTGCTTTTTCCAGTTCACTGAAACTCCCCTTAGTATGCCAAGATTTATTAAAAAGCAACAATAATGGTTTAGACAGTTCAACTTCATTAATACTCTCCTGTGCAAGGTTTCTGGTCCGACAGAAAATTAAGGAGGAAATACATAGTTACTGAATTTCACTTCTAACCTCAAGTTTACAAGAGCTGAACTCCTAATAGAAACACCTGCCAGCATTTTCATAATGAAGTGTAGAGCCCCCTTCAGCATCTTTGCTACAATGCTTCAACTAATCTCAAGTGTTTCTGTACCTTGCAGATGCAAAATACATGAAATATTACATGGACATTTTGCTTTCTATATACTTATTCTGCCATATGTATCTCCTTTGTTATTTCTCTCTTCCTCCCACCATTTGCCTACATTTTATGGGAAAGCCTGGATGTTTTATATAAGATTAGAGGACAGATACCTGAATAAAAAGAAGTGAACTTTTGTATGGTCTTGTAAGCAACATTCATGGCTGTGTCTGATAAAATTTTTAGAAGCTTTGTGTTCAGTTAATGTCAACAAATAATCAATGTTATAACCCTGTTTTTTGCAAACTCCTTGAACTGTAGGGGTTTGAACTCGGACTGTATTGAAACACTAGCCCTTTAAAGCTGGCATACATTATTTCTGAAGCTATGGATTAAACATATTTCATCTGCTGTCACTTCTTATGGCATTTATTGTAGCAGGTGGAAGGCAAAATGTTGTATAACAGTTTCTGTCTTATTGCCTTATTTAATCTGAAAGTACAGATATAAAAATATATTTGGAAAAAACAATGACAGTAGGAAACAAGGTTCAAACTAAATGTAAGAACCTTTTAAAGCAGTTTAGTGGATTCATTATTGGTTATAGCTCTTGCTTGCTGAATGGAATCCCAAACAAACTGCCAGGCATATCTACTAAATCCATATTTAGCATCTTGATTTCAATATGCTCAGTTTGAAGCATTTTTAAATATTTCTTCAAATATTTCACTTCAACTTCCACTGTCTTATATGTGTAAAATACAACAGAACAGTGGAAATACAATGTTTTCGTGAATGCCTTCAGTATGTGTGGATTAAACAAGAAAAAATTTTGACCCTCTAGATAAGAAGGTAAGAGCAGTACAACTTGCCATTAACATATAAATTTGCATGTTAAGTTCTCTGTAAAATGGCAAAAGCGAATGCTTGCTTGTGGGAGATGGGTTACTTAGAGTAACTTTTTCCTGACATTTGGCTGATCCTACCATTCTTTACCGATTTTGTAAAGCCTCCTGAATCACTACACAACACTAACCCACCTCCTGATGCATCAAGAGGAATAAAAAAGACTGGTTTTATTTTTCCACATCAGGAAAAGCTACTGTATTAATACACTGTTAATTAGAATCGCCTACAACCCAAATACAACAATGTAAAATAATTTCAGGTTTCTTTATGCTTTAATTACATCCATTAGCACACTGCTCTAATGTCTAAAAGCTCTTTCCAGTGCAGTACACAATGGCCTATTTTTAAAAGTAAACTTTGTCTGGATGAAATTTTAGTTTTGTTAGTTCCTCTTTTTCTTCCATCTGCTTGCACACCAGATCCAGACAACTTTTTATAAGCTCCATTATTGGAGAGTGTGAGACAACAGCTAACACAGCCCACAAGTGGACTTTCAAATAACTGTTTTAAAAGACCAAACCCTAAAAAAGTATGATAAACCTTAATTTCAGTGGAGATTGTTTGCATAGGAATTTGTTTCCCTGGGATTGAAATAGTCTTACAAGTGGAAGAAACAACTCAAAACAATGTATCTAATGAATACAAGTTATAGTGACCAACAGAAGCAGGCCAACCCAGTATCTTCCACCTGCTGGGATTCTGGTTATCTGTACAAGACATCTCCCAGGTCTGGAAGGCTTATTCTAAAACTGGCTTCAAGTCTTCTGACAGGATGACATCTATTTTCCATAGATTTTTTTGTCTGTTTCAGCATGTGAAACGTAATATTTTTAGTCAATTCTACTTTTACCAACACAAAACATAGGGTCAGTACCAAGTAAACTGTGATGGTGGTTATAAATCCTTTGTCAATGTTTCTCAGCTTCCCTATAATCTATATAGTAACAGAATCTTTTCCATTAACTAAGAGACTTTCTACTTCTTGCAAAGAGTGGAAACAAGACTATGGAAACAAAATAAAACACAAAATGTAAGTTTCAATTTATTTTTAAAAAATATTTTGAAGCCCTGTGATATTTTCCAACATGAAAACAGATAGAAGTGGAAATGGTACTGAGACAGAGCCATGCTGACACCTGTGTAGCTCAGTTTACATACATAATTACCCTAACAATAGTCTAAAACATCAGAAATACAAATTTCTGTTTAAAGCCAACAAAAATACAATGCAAACAACTACAAGTTGCTAAGAAAAAAAAGATACAACATACATGTGCTTTTTGCCTGTGCTGCCAAAAATTATTTTGGCTGACATAAATACCAAAACATTTGTTAACGTAATGTTATTTATTTCCTTGTTTTGCCTAACTGCAATGTTTATTTTGTACCTGTGCAAGTTTGCACTTTTATTATGTTCAAGACCATGACTTCGACGAAAGATGGATTTCTGCAAGAAATATTTAGTCTATCAGTCTGAAACACTGAAGGCAACATTCCTAGAGCAACATCACGCAAAAAGGCAATGTTCCCATTTCATGACCAGAAGTTATGAGGAAAGACAAGAAATTTACCTGATTCCTGGAGATAGCGATACACCAAGAAATTCACCTCGTCACTGGTTATGCTCATCTTAGCCCAACCTCAATATGATGAGGTTTACGAGAAGTGTGATCCACGCTCTGTTCAACGGCAGAGAAAAGAACAGGTTTTATTTTATCTTAATTTACTATGAAATGTGTTATCAAAACAGAGGTGGGAATTGTTAAGGTATTTAAAGATCTGATACAGTTATTAGAGCTATAACATCCCAATGTGAGGCACCCATTAAATATTGTGAATCAAGTACTCAGGCTGTACTGACCCTTTCATTACAATTCACAAGCAGTATTTAACATAAATGAAAGAGTCAGAGGGAGCACTTTAAATAATGGAAGGCTTTTCCAATGTCAACTCTTTTACTTGTGTGGCTTTACTACAGGTTCTTTGGACACTCCTCTTTACTGTGTGATCGGTTTTTTTTTCAGAACTGCAGGCAATTACAGTCACATATAACACACCAAGTCACAAGCTTTTTACAGCCCTGAATTTGTAATCCAGTTTTTTGTCCAGTCATTCATCCACTGAAGACAGATTCTTTCCTTAGAAAATCATGTTACACAATGAATGGGGGAGGAGGGGAAGACAAAAAGAGAACACCATGCACCTTGAGCCAACAAGGAAGACAAATATCCTTGCATTATACAAAGTTTTAATATTACGTCTCTGTTGATTAATGGTGAGCAAGAATTAAACTCCAATTTTACATCTAAGTAATCACAACCTTTAGAATGATGGTTTTACATTACTATTTTGGGCATATACTCTGGTAATAAAAACACTGGGTATAGATGATGAATTTGTTTTGAATGTTTTCCATTAAATCCTGATGATTCACTCCTGTTTGGGAATCTGACTTAAGTAGTTTGGTTTTAAAAATCCTAAGTACTCCTCAGACATAAACTTTGCAGCCTTGTCAGCCACACCATACCTATAAATGATCACGTACAGCCTTGGCCCCAGAGGCGCACACCGGGCTCTCACCGCGCACTACAAATGAAAGACTGTAGGCGTGTGCCGGGTGTTTTGATTTCCCGTATGTCTCTTCTTGGCAAGTGGAAAGGTCGTCTTTGTTCATCGAAAACCTCTTCAGTAATTCCTGCTGCCTAAAGTAGCACCTGCTACTGCAGGCGATGCTGATGGACGGCATTTCCCCTGCTGATGGTTTAAACCAGCAGGTCACTCACGACTGTAACAGATGTCTTTGCATATTTATGTAAATAGAGGTCTTTTGAACCCTGGTAAGCCTTTTATTATCCCGGGCTGTATTTCATCAATAGCTTGGATGCTGGTTTTCCATATGAAACCATAGCTTGCTAATTTTGGAGACATCTTCCTCAAATACTTGAGTCTTAATTGTTACAGTGTGCATTTCATGAAGAACAAGAAGAAACAAAGTACTGAAAATCATGCAGTCTCTGTAAGGAAAATTTCATCTGCTTTGGAAAGGATGAACATTTTCTGCTAAGATTCTGGCTGAGGACAGCCTCAGCTGTATCCAACATCCATTCCTGTCACACATGCCACGTATTGCCCTGGGAAGCCATTCAGTCTCTTTTCTCCTCAATCCCTCATCTGTAAAATGGGCTCAAACTTCTCTGCCACATGCTTAGGAGACTGGAAGCACTGACAGTGGTAAGGACTTAAGTTACCAAGGTTGGCAATTGCAGGCAGTGAAAGCACCACTTCCAGTACAACTTTATACACACTTCTTCCAGATAAATAGACTTGGACCTGAATAATTAATAACCCCATGTGTCCTTTTTGCATAATCATTGCCATACAATGAAGAACTAGACAGACATTCACAGCAACAGTTAAGGCCGTTTTCATCTCCGAGTGATTAAAATACATCTGTATCGTTGCTATGGCCATGATAGTAATAAATCAAGAGAATTTGATAGCTGTGGGTTGAACCCCCCCNNNCCCCCCCTTTTAAAAGCATTTTAAAAATAGTTGTTTCAGAGTTTGGTGGTAGGAAAGTTGGTAAAGATGAAACCTCTTAAAAAAATTTGGTTTCAGCAATGACGTACTCTGTGGTAAGATGAACTTTATTAAAAAAAAAATCAAGAAACTACAAATACCATTTCTGGATGCATCCTGCCAATTTAAGACATTAACATGGTATTTTCCACATATAGAGGGTTGCTTTGGGAAGGGGGAGGCAGGGGAAGAATGTTAGGTTTTGTTCATTTTTCTAAAGATGACTTTTCTTAAATTCATTAAAATTAGAGAAAATCAGCATGATTTCAAAATAAATAGTCTCCTAGCCCCAGAAAAAACCAAACCTCTATAGCAGCACCCTTTGTATCAGAATCCCAAGCACACTGAGCAATAGTTGGATTTACAATGCATTTTCCCTGAAGTCAGCCAACAGGAATTACTTTGACATATGTGTCAGATCATATCTTCATGCACACATTGTTACCACGCCACAAATAACCAGATGATCTCCACTCATATATTTAAGGTTTCTTCCCTCCCACAGATGCCAGTGCAGTAATCAGATACACAACTGCAAAGCTTTTACCCGTCCAAAGCAATACACAGATTTTGGCTTTTACCCAGAGAAATCTATTAATTAGAAATTTGGCTGACCATACTCAATTTCATTAATGCTCTTTCTGATTCCCTTCTTCTCTGCAAATAAACAGCCCAAATAAAAGTAGCTAAAAAAGACATGGTGGGGAGGAGAGGAACATACTTATGTTTTGTGTATCTCCAATACTGATTCATAAGGAACATACAACTAGCCTACCCCTCAATAAAATATCTTTTAAATGTAGAAATGCAAACTTCTGTAGAAAATCACAGAAACTTTCAGTTATCACTGTGACAGATTTATTTCTGCTAATTGATGGTCTCCTTTTGTTACTGACGACTGGTATTACCTAGATTAATAGATTTTTAAAAGAAATAAAGTGCAGTTTATAAACAATACTGACATGCCTTTGGAGACATTTCACATTTAAACCCGCAATAACATCTTAATTCTTCAAAATGTCAAGAGGATTAACAAAAAGCATTCAAACATGTTTGAACTTTCTTTACTTGAAACACTTTTTCCTGCACCTAATGACACATAATGGGAAGTTCTATTTACTTCAATCTTGCTTTAAAAATTTGAGTTGTGATCCTGTAGATATTTAAGAATGCCCAAATATGTGACCTAAGCCATTTAAGACTTCCCAAAATATAATGGATGCAAAACATACAAACCCCATCAGTGGACACGTTGTCAAGATCATGCAAAATTAAATGTAACACTTATCTTAAATAAATACTCAGCTCTTAGTTCTATTACTATAGAATTGCAGAAATGCTTCCCATATAGCAGTAAATATCTGGGATATTACCTCAAATGCCACCATTGCGCTTCTAGGGCTGCTTGTCTTTTCCTGAACCAATGGTTCACCTGGTGTTGAGCTGGCTCCAAACTAAAACTGCAGCACACTTCCCTGTGCTCTGGGCAGCCAGGACAGCCAGAACAGCCAGGACAGGCTGCTTCCCAGAGTAACCACAGGACATGATTTGGCTCTGTGCACTAACATACCACTGTTCTCAAATTAAACCTTCCTGGAGCACTGGGAATCCTGCTAATGGGCCATGCAAGTGGCTCTGGAGAAGGCAGTCTCATGTATAGCCATGGCTCAGCACAGTGATAACCAGGTCAGCTAAGAATAGTTTATTTACATTCCATCATCCCCTTACTCAAGAATTGCTCTTCCTCTGTCAGGCATATTTTAGCACTGTTGCCATAAATAAGGGAGACGTGGCTGAAGAATCAAGGGAAAACAACCTTTTCAGTTTTGAAATAGCATCTAAAGACTCAGCTCCTCTGCCTCTTTTCTAGATGATGGTCACAGGCTCCTCCAGGGCCATGTTCTGCCCTCCAGGCTAACCCTGGGGCAGGGGACGGCGGAGGTTATTTCAGGAAATGAGTTTGCATTTGCTACTTGAAGCAGCATGCCATTCATAGAAACTGGGAATTACCAGTCAATCCTCCCCTCAGGAAGGTGGAAACAGGTCAGACATTTAGGGAAAACACCTAAACTAAAACCTAAACCTGAAACCTAAATAGGAAGTTAGGCACTTCCCATTTGTGCATCCAGCCCTGCTGACAGAAATTTATCAGATGTTGGTCTGGCCCTCATCTTACACCTTGAAAAATTCTGCAAGCTCCAGTCTGCTTTAACTGCATGCTGAGCAGCTGTCGACTTCTTGGGAGGGGTTTTTTTTGGCCATTATAGTAAAATAAACACTGTCCCCCTCTTCCCCCCTCCCCCTTGTCCTCAAACCCCAGCTGAAACACACAAATTTTCATTAATCTCCTGGAGCAACCAAAATGCCTTTTCACAACTGAAATTTTAATGGCAACAACATTGTATTAAAATGATAGGGAGGTGTGAAGAGAAATTGTATATTTGCTTTGGGGGAAAAAAAAGCAAAAAGCAGAGGTTCATAAAAATGAAAACATTCCAGAAAGTTCAAACATTTAATGTTGTCAACTTGATGCCCTGCTGCATGAGAACCAGAATTCACACACTTGTGCTCCCATTTTCTCACCCAATATGGACCTGAGCACCGAAGTGAATCTCTCAGGACCCAATACAGTCTCCCCATCTCAGGAAAGAGAATGCAAATGTAATTACTAAAACAGACTCTAGGAAGGCACTGTGACAGCACAGCCAAATCAATGTGTTACTGTTTTGTATATGCTCTGTACTTTAATGAAAAACATTTCCCAAAGCCAGAAGCTACTTCTCACAAAATGAGTCATTTAGGCAATCTCTGCATTTCCTGTTGAAAAATACTTTCATCAGAAACTTCCAATGAGCCCTATGCTTCTGTATTTCTCGGATGTGTCTTACCATAGAGCCAGAACAGTCAGTAGCCAGCAGCTCTTCCCCAAAGGCTAACGAGCTCTGCTTGGCCCACACCAATGCATTCCTCAGTCTTGGCTTGCATCACAGCTGACTCTTCTTGTGGAGAAACTCCAGTATGCTGCTTTCTCAAAATGCCAAACCGAACTTCTGGGAGAGGAAAAGAGCACACTCTGCTCCTTCTCCACTCACAGTCTCTCCTGCGATTTCATGAAACTGAAGAGTAAACACCTTTTCTTTACAAGTATCCTGACAATGGAATTAAGACCATCACACTCCTGATTACAAGGTATGAAGCATGCAAGAATGGGTCTTTCCAAACTCCACTTATGTCAGTGACCAAATTAACAGTGAGCCCTGTTCAAAATGCCGCTTGTGCAAGTAGGATTTCCTGACTCCTTCTTCTAAAGCTTGATCAAGACATCTTCTTTCAAAAAAACAAATTCTAAAATATAAACAGTTGCCCCTTCCAGAGATCTTGCACTTAAGAATGTAAATCAAGATGTGCTTGCAGTAAGAGCTGCACCATATCTTCCCTGGCCTTTATTGATAAGGATGCAAATATGTTAACTATCTTCACTCTGTGAATGATCACCATGTCACCCAAACCATTCAGTGACAAAAATGAGGCCATTCAAACATCTCAGACCTATTGTTCTATGCTTGTTACAGATGCTCACAGACGTCTTTGCATCACTTATACTGTTAATATTTTCAAGCTTTCTTTACAAGTGCAAGAGTAAATTTGTTGTTTTGGGGAAAACAAAAGCTGAAATTCCCCAGAACAGAGTGATCTCCTTTGGGAATGGTTATTGAGTTGTACAGTATGCACTGTCTTATTTAGATGTCTGTTACCCATGTTTATAGCACATCAGTGAGGACAGGGACCTCAATAACAGAAGGCAACAGGCTTGTCAGAAATCCTGCACTGCCAAATGTTAAGCCTGGCTCTTATTTTGGTTTTAAGTCTGTTTATTTACACTGACCTTCTGCTGATTTTTAGAAGACCACACTAAACCAAAACAAACCTGGGGAACCACAGCTCATTCCCATTCTCACTGCTGCCTGTAAGACCACACTCTGATGAAAAGTTTTAACAACTGTATCTGCACCTGAGAGCTTCAGAAAAAGCGGTATGCATATAATAAAAGCCTAGCTTGGATTCTGACACATTAGGGTGTCTCATACTATTAGCCAGTGAGCTCAGCCATATCAGTGTTCCAAATCTGGTGCCAATCAGAGAAAAAGGAGGAATGCCACCGATAGACATGTGGTAGGGATCAATTAACCTGCAATTTTGTCTTCAAGAGGTCACCCTTGATGAATCAAATCCTGTGTGGGCAAACCTGGCAAAAATGAGGTTTTCATTTAAATAAAACCAACACATTGTTCAGGGAGAAGGTTGGTTTACTATGCAATATCTATAAAGAGGTGCCTTTGAACAGACAAATCTTTTTTTTTTTAATTTTAACTGTTCCTGCTGTATTTATCATTTAGAAAAATTTAGAAATCTGCAATAAATTATCAAAATGGTGGTCCTCTCAAGGATATTTATAAAAATAATTTGGCCAGTTAAACACTTTGTTGGACATCATTTCAGAAAGCTTTATTTCTGCATGAATACTACTTTTCATTAAATTATAAATTACATTTCAAACTGAAGAGCCATTTGGAACCAAACCCACATCTATTTATTTAAAGAAAGGGCAACAAGAGATATTCCAACGATTTGTAAGTGCTATTCAAACATTTTTCAATTAATCAACAATTCCCAGAGCAATAACTAATCATCAACAAAAGACAAGCCTTTAATCACCAAATTCCCAGCAAACTTTACTTCCTCTATCAAAAGATTCTGAACTGTGCATCAGATCTTTCATACTTATAATCCCTTAGTTTGATCAGATTGTTTTTCAGTTCTCAGCTGGTTTACTTAATTACATCAGCTTCCAACACTTCAGTTCTAAGAGTTCAAGTGGATCTCTTCCAACTGCCTTTGCTGCAGAATGAAATGGGTTTTCCAGTATTGATTTTTCCTTTTTGTCTCTTTGCTATGGGGGTAAAAAGGAAAAAAACCCAACCTCTCTTCTTAATTAGTGCAATTGTGTTATACCTCCTTTATAGCTGCGTTCTAAGTAGAGGCACCTTCCATTTTTTTAATAAACAGAAATATTGTTTACACTAATACATTATATGTAAAGCTCTTGGAGGCCAAAAAAAGACTAATGGGAAAGCAATGGTTGACAACAGACCTAGAGCTTGCAAACAAAATGAAAATAATTGTTTTAAAATAAAAATGGAAGGAATTACAGAGGCTTGAGAAATCAAAACACATGATTGGATTTAGTTTGAGAACGAAGATACCTCATCACTCTTGGAACAACTGAAGTCAATTGGGAATGCTGCCACTAAACAGAACCAAGGATTTTCTTCCTTACATGAGCACAAAATGGCAATTAGGACAAACCGAGGGACAATGGTATGTGTCCGCTCATTTCAAACCAATTAGGCCAAAATACATGATTGTCTGATGGAGCAGTAACCAATTGTCTGTGTGCGCGTGCGTTTCCATGCACGTCATCCAACAAAAATGTGCTTTAAATCTTACAAGTAGTGCTACGTGCTCAAAACATTAAGGAAGACTGCAACTTCAAAAAGATGGCACAACTGCTCTAGTGATATTTCATTTTCTTTAATTTTGGCAAAAGGGCCAATGTATTAATACTACTGCAGATTTAACTTTTCACTTAATATACCTAGATTTTTGTTAAAACCTCGACAAGACAAAACATCAGCATTTACATTTTCCATCTGTACTTCACATTCACAGTTTCAAGGTGAAATGAATGTGACGGCATGAGTCCTTACCAGAACTGGTTGTACCTGATTCAGATGTGAATAAAATAGCACAGCTGAACTTTTAGAATGAACATTCCCTCCAAAAAGCTGAACTTTTAGAATGAACATTCCCTCCAAAAAGCTAGAATAAAGTGCAGTTTGTTTTTCAGCTGACACCTAATAGTAAATATACCCTAAAATAAATGTGAAGTATCTTGAGTCCCGAGCTGGTCTATAAGAACGGGCATGGGTGATGAGACAGGCCATGGTCTAGTAAACATTGGCTTTGAGGTGACATTGTATGTTTGGGACACAAAAGGGGCTTCCAGAAACCTCCAAGAGGCTCAGAGGTGGGGGTTACCAGCCATGGCACCTTTCTAAATGAGGCAATTGCAGGGCAAGGAACACAAGAGCAATGGGCCTGGAAGGACAAATGAGAGATAGTCTGAAAGCCTTGCCCAAGGGACAGAATATCTGAATAAGGCTTTTTTGATTATTTCTGATTTTTCTCCTGCATCTTTGCTGCCAAAAATGGTGAAACTCTGGTAGCAGGGGCCAAAATCCTAGTATTTCCAAACACATCTAAGCTCTTAACTGCAGTACTGGTTTGTGTCTTGATTGTGCACCTTATTTTTGAAGAATGAGGTAAGGATAAAATATCCATGTGTGTTTTTTTACCATATTCCTTACACAAACCACTTCCTATACCACCCTGAGGGTAAATACTCATTATGAAAACCAGACCACCAGCACCTTACTGGTTGCAGAGATGTCAGTGCCCAGTACAGGCAGGTACTTCTAGTACCCAACGTGCTACAGACAAGTCACCTGAGCTCTGCCAGACCAGGGAAGTGACATGCAGAGGAATGAGCACAAAGGGCTTTGAGACTCAGTCCTGTATCTCATCCCTTTGTCCCAGAGCTGTGGGGAACCGATAAAGATCTCCAGGCAAGCAGTAGCACAGACACAGCACCACCACCATGCAGGAGGGCCTGTTTTTCCACATACCTGCAGGTTTGTGTGCTGCATGCCTCCCATAGGACCCAGATATCCAGTAAAACCTGTTTCAGTTCCTTCCATGCACATATGAATTTCATCCTGGTTTAGTATCTTTCAGGACAGCTTGACACAAGTACAGTTGGAGAAAGACTAAGAATGAAAACCGTTCTGGTACTACTGTCTCACGACAACACAGGTAACTTGCGTGATGAAGTCTGCTCTTGGACTTAGCAAAGCTCTGCTTCAGATAAACCAACACAAATCTGTGCTAGGCTAACCAAGCTACAGTTTTCCAGCCATGCAGGCTGGCCCTATACAGCTGCAGGTTCCTGGAAGTAGTGGACAGGGAAGGACCAGCATTGTTCATTGCATTTGGGAGGTGGAGATGGGCACAACCCTGACACCTCACAATCTGGGATTGGCCCAGTGAATGGGAGCGAGGAAGTTCTAGAGATGAGTAGGGAGCTGCAGCAGCTCAGCCTAATTCATGTCTGGATGGCCTCAGGCAAAGGGAATGTGCAACGATGTCATTAAGGGGTGTGTGTTTTTATTAGTTTCTTCTAATAAGCTCAGCAGATGTTACTGGAAACAGTTTGATGTTATTTTTCCATCATTTTCAATGGTTTTTTTCCCCCTCAGCAAGCAAAGGCAGTAGATCTTGCCACATTCACTTTCACTTAGATATTTCAATATTCACTTATTTCCCCTGTAGTACCATTAAAAATGTAGCTGAAGATTTTCTTTATTTTTGTTAGTATTATTGTACAAAGGGAAAAAGCATTTCCCTCATTTGTCTATAATTCCAAATTAGCTGAAAGGATTATGCACCAAATTAATGAGGAAAAAATACTTTTCAGATTCACAGAATGGAAAATTTGACCCCCCAAACCAAGTATTTTGTAAATTTTAGAATATATAAAAACAAAGAACTATAATGGAAACTATTTCAAACTTTTATTATGGCAGTTCCTATTATAAACTATTTATAAAGATTTTAACTATGGCTATAAATACTTCATGTTTTCCCTGGAATAATCCTAAGAGAATGTCAATGTTAAAAGCTGTAGGGACAAAGATTACATAGGGTAGCATAATGGAACAAAAAATATATGCATAAATTCGGAATGTTTCTGAATTTAGATGTTAGTGGAAGTCTGTTGCAGCATTTTTTTGTGTGTATGCTAATTTTTGTTTTTGTAACAAAACCATCCAGCTTATATTGGTTTGAGCTCTGAAGAAGGGTGATTAAATGACTCCATTTTATGGAAGGTATAATACTACTTTCCTTGTTGGAAGGTGAAGAGGGAAGGAAGAAGGACGGAGGGAAATAATTTGCTTTTAAAGAATGCCTGCAGAAACTTCTAAGCAATCACTAAAGTAAAAGCTTATTTCTAAGTTATTCTTCTGCATTCACATTGCTAAATATTTTATAGAGAAACTTCCCATTAAAAATCAATACAAAGAATTAAGGATGAGAAATTTCTGTCTTATAAAAACTACCTCAAGCACCAACTTCAGATATTGATTTATCTTTAACTTTTCTTCTCGATGTACTATATCCAGGATTTAAATAGTAAAGAAAAATTCACACACAGTGTATTCAGTAATATAATCCAAGTTGTACAATACTATCACACATATTGTCTGCCTTTTCATCTATCCTCCCCCCTTCACATGCTGTAATTGGCCAAGAGCACTGAGGCAGTCTCTTTGTCATTTCAGACTTTCCTGGCTTTCTGTGGGTGAAGAATGAACAACACAAAAAGATAGAGAATCATATTTCTGGTGGCAGCATCATGAAGTCCTACACAGCCCTAATATATACAGCAAAGTCTATAGATTAAAAGGCAATGCTAAGAGGAAAGCCTTTTAACCTACTTTTTGAAAAAGCTAAACAGCCTAGAAACTAAGATGAACTAAAATATCCTTGGGGAGTCAGAGACAGACATGACATAATCTAAGGTTTTCATAAAAAATTTCAGTTAAATACTTCTCAGGAAGGATTTTAATATATTATGACACAGCTATTAGTTAGCTCAGATTAAATTAAAAAAGCACTCCCCTGCTTTAAAAAGTCAAGATACAGAGAACTGAAGACTTAAATCCATACATACAAAGTTTGAGAAGCTTTTAAAGGTTTTAATCCCTAGACAAGAATTGCTTTATCATAGAATAAAATGATTCTACATTTTTTGGCCTTCCCTCCCAGAAGGACTTTAGGGAAGCCAGAGGTGATCAGAAGGGTTGACGTAGATGTCAATCATATGCTGGCTATTACAGAAATACTATAAAAGCTGCTGAACACCAGTAGGATTTTGGGTACCTACAGGCTTGAGGGTCACAGGCTGGAGGGGATCTCAGGAGGTCTCTAGTCCTACCCCCTGCCCAAAGAAGGGCCAGCTCTGAGGTCAGACCAGGCTGCTCACGGCTTGCAGTCTTCAGAGCTTGGAACCCTCCTAGGACAGGGATGGCACAGACTCTTGGGGTGACCTGCTCCACTGCCTCACTCCCCATAGGAACACCTCAGACAAAGCTTCTACTTAAACCCAGTCTAAACCTGTTGCAACTTGCACCTCTTGTCTCTCGCCCTCCCATCTTGTGCTGTTGTGAGGGGCCCAGCTCCATCTCCCTTCAAGGATTTCCTGCAGGTGCTGGAGGGCTGTCAGGTGCCTCCCAAGCCATTCCTTCTCCAGGCTGCCCCTTCTCCCCCACTCCCTCCTCACAGTGTGAGTGCTCCAGCCCCACTGCCTTGGGTTCTCCCAAGCACCCTCCAGCTTGTCCACATCTTTCCTGTGCCAGGTGACAAAACCAGGTGCAGTATCTGGATATGATCTGACGAGAGTCCCTTAGAGAGGGACAATCCCTTCCTTTGATCAACTGGCTGCGCTCCCACTCACACTGCCCAGATTATTTGTGTTCTAGTTTGCACAAAAAGAAATTACACCAGAGTTATAAAGAGGCAAAACCTCCATATGGCTTTAAAATGAACATCAGTACCAGCATGAATTCAAGGGAAGCAATTTTTCCAAACTGGAACAATCTTACTCACTGTCTTCTTCACTAATTTAATTTGGAAAGAGAAATTTTATTTGGAAAAGACATGCAGGATGGTAGATAGGGTAACACTCCATACTGTCACGCCTCTTAGATCTTCTAAGGATCCTGTAACCAAGTGAATATTTTAGTCATCCAGCTCCTGGAACGTAATTCTCAAAGACTAGTTAGCTATGAAATTCCCTCTACAAGGAATGGGGAGAGTTATGTGACTGTTTCAAAGATTTATGTGTTTTCCTGTAGACGTGGATTAGACACTTGTCTGAGACTGGGATTCATTGCTTCAAATTTCCGCTCCAAATCCAAGCTCCAATTTGTATTTTTGGCTGTGGAGAACTGACTCAGAAGTTTTATTTGAAGAAAAAGAAAAGGAGAAAGGTGGCAGTGGAAGTGGTACAACAGATTGAAGAGACTGAAGATTAAAGTATTCACTTAAGAATTAGCAGGTTCAGACTTGCATTTTCCAGCTCCCAGAAGAGCACACTTTACACCTGGTTACAGGTTGCTGAAACAAAACCGCTATGGAGCAAAGAATGAGAGACTTGCAAGGACCAGGAAAAGAAACAAAAATCTGCAGGCATTCTTAATTAATAAACCACTTGCTTATTGCAAGTATCTGGCTGCTGAGTCATGAACCATACACATTTCAAATTTTCCCCAGCATCAATGAAAAATTGATTTAAATATGAGCGTTTGTCCAACAATGAATTTTCTTTCATTTTTTTCACTCTTCAGCACCATTTTCTACATATGTTTTACATTTCCTTATTAAGAGAAGATAAAATTGGTCTCTTATTTGTACAGAAACTCAAGGGCCTTTATAGTATTATGCAAGGAGCAGACATCAACACCTATATTTAAACATGACATTTTATAAGCCTACATTATCATTTATAATTTGACTCCAATTTAACTGTTTGGACTGTAAAGCTCCACAGTGTGTCTTTGCCTCAGGCAATCTTTTTTCTGGAAGGCATAAACAAAAATAGTTCAGTTGTTTCAGAATGACGGTGGGCAAAATCCAATTTTGCCACTATTCATACAGTTTCAGTGTTTCAATGAGAATCTCCAGTGCCTCTATATTTTGGAGCAGGGACTTGACATCTGGCAAAAGAGGCTGTTCTCATGGCAAACTGACTTTGTTGCCTCAGTGAAAATCCTTGCAAATTTGACTAAAATAAAGCCTTCTGAAAATACTACTTGTATACACATTGCACAAGTTTGTTAGAGGCTGTAATTCAATTATCAAAACATTTTCCTTGTATTAACTTTGCTTCCTACTCAGGAAGGCAATGCTATCTCTGACAAAGGCTCCTGTGTCTGACGGGAGATCAGAGTCTTTTTACACATGGGAAAGCAGACACAGGCTGATGCATGGGAAAGGGTGAGGGATGGGACAAGGACTGGGAAGGGCAAAGGGCATCATGGCTACAGGCTTATGGACAGCTGAGATGGTAGTCTCAGGTGTTTCATTTCCCTCCAGATAGCAGAGAATACCTCCTTCCCAAGAAGTATTTCAGAGGAAAAAATCTTAGAATCAAAATCTGATTTTTAAATTTCTCTGCTGTCCTTCATACTAATTTTTATCAGTCACTTATTCCTGCAGATCTAGACTGGATGATCTTTAATGCCCTGTAGTTGTATTTATTTACATCTTTATTTTATTTTTTTTATGAGTTAATGATTTTTTTCCTAAGCATTCGATTATAAGAGTTATCTAGTTTAGGGAATTATTAAAAAAAATTTGGAAAGTATAATTTAAAAAATATAAAGTAAGTTTTTTTCCCCTCTCCCATGTGTTTTTTTCTCAGTCAAACACAGACACAGCATACCTGTTTGCTTAAAAGGACCTATATTTTAGTTGGATCAAACTGAATTTGAAAATTGCTGAATTTTTTAGCTGTTAATATATTAACTGCTAATATTTAGTCAACTCCTTTGACCGTAAGAAATGTACCCAAATATGGTTCCATGAATGCATACTTATTCTTAGGGACTGCATTCAAAGACAAAAATGAAACAAAACTTGCTCTTGCCAATGCCACTTTTAACATGGCTCTGCTATCAGTGAGCAATATTTTGGTACTATAAACTAGAAAAAGGCCATCAAATAAAATGCATCAGAAAAGAGCCATTACTTCAGTTTTTACTGACTACCAACTTGTACAGTGCTGATCTGGAGCTCTTGAGAAAAGGGATATTCTAAACCCTAATGCCTTCAAAGAAACCATAAGACTCACAATGATGCATGAATTTACTCCTTTGTCTTCTTTTTTAATAGATGCCTCAAAATTTAACCTGATATTTATGAATGCTTACATCCTTAGGTCCAAAAGACAGGTTTCCCCTATCAAATACACTGATGAAGATGATCCTCCTTCCATCAAAAATCTTGTGAAAGAAATCTTAAAAACAGAAAAGGTTTAACCTATTCTACATTTCATACTAATACGTCACAGTAACCTGATCGGGAAATAGCTTTTTGTTCTCTTTAGGAAAAGGAAAGAAATACTACCACAGTTATTTCCTAAATAAATTTTCCTTTTTAGCTGTTGACACTCTAAGCCCTAACCTATGCACAAGTCTTCAATGATAATTAAAACCGCAAAATGCTCTGGAAGACATGTAGTCACTAAAATGCAATGGAGACCTGCTAAACAAACAAAATTGTTTTGCTTCAAGTGAGCTAACTACTAACAGGATTGTAACATGTCTCTTTTTACTTAAACTCTCAGCTTTCGTATTTTGAGACCTGACGTGGATACTCTGATACAGCATTTATCATACATGCAGACCAAGCAATTTGAGACTTTTTTGGGGGGAGGGCAGGGGTAATAATTTAGGCACATTTCACTGATATAGAAAACTGCTTATAATGAGTAATAAAATTTGCATTCCTTTTGGAAGGATTGCATTATGAAATGTAGCAAAATAAAACAAAACAATATGAGGTATTTGTATAACATCAATATTGATAACGATAGTCTAAAAGTATAGTTTTATGCACATGCAAATGTCAATTTTCACATTAAGAGATGAATCTCCCACCTGAGCAGTTAACACTGTCATCATTAATGACGCATTATTGTTTTGTACTTTCAAAGAACTCCTAAAATATTAACAAATACATCTTTAATGTTTGTATGTAGGATTTGGGGTTACACAGAGGCTCTCAGGACATGTGATCAACAGTTTAACCATTTTGGCACCACATCCATTCCCTTCCAAAGTGAATAAACACATTGCATTTGTGACATAGTGTGAACATAAATGTAAAGCATGCTTCACAAATTCACATCTCTATCCTCTCTGATCATTTCAATTGCTAGTAAGAAGAACAAAATAATTTCTATTGTTCCTCAAAAAGCAAAACTAACAGCCTTTCTAGTTTCACCTCAAGTTAGGCCACTTGCCCAATAATGCCAGTGTGTAAGAGCAGCTTTTAATGCTTCTCACACAACATATTAAAAAAAGATCAGAAACATTCACCCATGTGTCAGCTGCTCACTTGCCCCCCACAATCCTGCTCTAACTGAGCTTTCAGCTCCTCCTGGTTCTGTCTCAGTTACAGCAGCAGCAACCAACAGAGCTGCATCCATCCTCTCTCCTGAACTTCCACAAAGCACCTCGTAATTTGTGCAGAGGGTGCCTGACATGCTCATGGTGATGGTTCAAGTGCTAAATCATCTTGAGATGACTGATCTCTTGACTGAGCTGCATATTTTTTACTATAAAAATAAAGAAGAGGAGGAAAGAAAAGCCTGGGGACAAGAAGTCAAATGAATTTCTATGAGCGTGAAGGTTGAAGTTAATAACAACAAATCACTGACTTAAAATGAGTTATAATGAGTCCAATAGCACCCTGAATGCATTCAGTGTTGTTGGTACTTCATCACTAAGCATGGTCCAGTTCTTTATATTATTAAATTTGCAAAATATTCTGTAAGACATATAAAGTCACCAAGATGCAATGGATATCTATAAATATCAAATGAAACCCTTAAAATTATTTTACTTTGTGCTAGCTAACCAGTAAGAGAATAATATCATGTCTCAACTCTTATAATCACTTTTCTAGGCAAATACTCTGTTGCAGCAGCTTTATTTTTAAATTGGGGCAATTGGCTTATCCAAAGTCAAATTACAACTTTTATTTAATTTTTTATAAGGATTCTTTTTCCTTATAAAAACACCTTTATTTAAGTTTCATGCTTCTACAAAGTCACTTAAAAGCCAGTTGCTAGAATGCCTATGAAATTGAAGCTGGAGGAGCAAAAACATTTACACTGGATGCTACATTCACTAATCCACAGGACACAGAACTATGTAACACACAAATTACCACAGAGACATAACACATCATCAAGTACCTTACAACAGGCAATGTTAAAATTAAAGTTGCAAAGGCTATGAACCAATATGGTCTCTCCTGCCACCGGTTGCTGCAGTAATTTTTTCTCCTGCAAAGGCAAAACCCATTCCCTAAGCTTCTCCCTGGAACCAACCAGCTGAGCCTGAGAAGCTGCATCGTGAACTTGCAAATGGGGCAAGGTCTGAGCTGAGCTTGAACTGTGGGGCTTAAGTTCAGGGACTGGTGGCAAATTGATGCTGAGAGAGTTGATGGCCAGGACTGAGCACATGGACATACATCCTGGGAACATGGGAAAAAAGCTTCAATAACAGGGCAAGGACACAGGCACAGCAAAGAATGAAGAGGCTGACAGGTTGTGGGATGCAGCCCGGTAAGAGCCGTGGTGGATGAGAATGCCAGCTGAAGGGAGGCTCCATTCTGAGAGCAAAGAAATGGTTTCCTATTTAATTCCTGCTGTTTAATTCCTGCTGTATAATTGCACCCTCTAATGGCATTTAGGAAACACTATTTACTTTGATTACAGGTGAGGCAATAAAACAGGAAAGTTGCACAATTACTTCTGCTTCAAGTCGGTATTCCAAAGATTTCACAACTCCTGGAACACCCACACTATATTCGCTCACTTGAAACCACTCAATGGAGCTCAAAAAACCTGGGAGAAAAACCAGCTTGAATTTCCCCTTCCCAAGATCACACATGAATGAAGACTTGTATCCAGCAAGTGGAATAAACATGTTACATTTTTTTCACCAGTGGAACTGGTGCCTGTAACTATACCTCTTATGTAAAATGACATTTTTGACATTCAAGAAGTCATCAATATTCTTTAGGTATAAGCAGAATACTCACTCATGTCACCTTCAGAAGTAAGGGATTACACAGAGAAGAATGAAAAACTAGCGTACATAAGTATTCCCAAGACAGGATCTGAAATATAACTAATATTAAATGTGAAAACACTATTCTGAAGATTTTGCCTTCATTCAGATAGAAGATCAAACTATCCTTCTATGAAGAAAGAACAGATTCTTCCATACTAAATCCTCTTATACCTCTGAAAAATAGGAAAGAAACCAAGTTCCTCATGGTACCGAGTATATTCTGTGTGTTCTTCCACATTCAAAAGAAGTGCATCACTCCTCTTTATACAATTACAATAAAAAAAAAATTAAACAGGAGACCAAAGAGCTGTGAGCACATCTCAAATCTTGTGTTAATTTAGAAATCAAACTTCCTCTGAAGTCCACAGTCGTTCCTATTTCCCATAGATCAGATTAAATTTTGGCTGAGTCTGGCTGGCGCAAGTTAACAAATAAAATTTGCTAGTGGAGGCACTGGAGACATAATGGCATGGCCCTTTCAAATCTCCAATCTCAATCCAAGTTTAGTCAAGAGTGTGAAAGAAAACACAGTTGTAATTAGATTTTGTTTAATTAATAGTGCACACCAGAATTTATCTGTCTATGCATCACTCTGCTGGTACGTAAAATAAATACGTGACAGAACAAGCCATTAGAGGACTCACAAACTATTTAAGAGAATGGCTTCCAGGTCCTTCAGACTAATACACCGTCTTCAATATAAAATGGCAGTTTTGAGGTCAGAAGTGTATGTTATAATTAGATGCGCAATGATAAACTAGACCAGGGAGGTGGCTTACAGCTATTCTCTTAATAGCATCTCCTAGGCTTCCTAACAGCATTTAAAATAATGCCTGGACTGCCTGATGTGGCTGGAGAACACAGCTTTATCTAGCATATCCATTAACAATAAAAACTGGGAGACAGACTTGTCACAGGTTACAATGTTCAGGTTAAGGGCTTCTACAGAAGTCATTTAGGTATGATAACCTCATTAAAACCATGCTCAGAAGCTGCTATTGTGATACCTGGGACACATTAAATGCTTGCCAGAAAACCAGTCAGTCATTAACATCTCTATTTCTTCTGCTGCATAGAAAGGCTGAAATTGAGTTTCACTGTTTATAGACATGGGTGCTGTTTTAGAATCATTCTTTCTAGATTGAGCTTAAAACAAACAAACAAACAAAAAATCTGGCCAATGTTACACAGATTTAAGTTGCGTGTCCTGCAGGTCAACTAAAAAATTCAGTCCTGCTTTATAAACCATCTTCAGACGAGATCATTACATAAGCCATTTTGAGATAGCTGAATAAAGCTGACCAGGACGTGGCAGAATGTAGTAACTTGTATGACAAATTGATATAACCTCATCTAAAAACTTAAAAAAAAAAAAAAAAACCCAACCTTTTAAAAGTGTAAAAACATTAAAAAATTTTAGATTTGAGTTAAATTCTACTGTTGCTCTCAGTCTTTTTCACATATACAAACCTGAAATCTTAATGTTTCCACTGCCTGCACTGAAACACTTCAGTTCACACAGACTACTTCAGGGAATTCAGAAATCGTGTAACTGAAAGTCTCCTTGTAGATTTCGTTCCATGAGATACCAGGCCATTCCCAAGGATGAAAATAAGTCTGGTTATTTCCCAACAAGTTTGACATTGTTTTGCCGTTTCCTGAATGAGTGTATCAGTCCTTGGCCACCACACAAATCATCCAGTCAGGACAGGCTATTTTTATAGCTCCCAGATGGTCTTTATGTACTTTCATGCATGACATGAGCTTCGCAGGATACAACCACTCTGTCAACCTTGGTGCATGTGAAACAGTTTTCTCCAAGTAAAGAAAGGTAGGAGCTGTGTCGTACACATGGGTACATCTATTCATAGTTATGTCATGCACTTCAACTAGCACTGCATCATTTCATTTTCATAATGTACCTTGAAATTTGTCATTGGCAGGAGTTCAATTTGTGTCACAGAAAGCTCACTGTCTCCAGTTTCAGTTCAATCTAGTTATCTTCTGCTTCCAAAGGGAAATGTGACAAGGCATTTGCATTCAGGAGCTGAATAGTACTTTTGACCCCAGCTCTATTTCGACAGCAAACACTCAGCCATTATCACCCATTTCTGAAATTATATTGGAGATACTATTGACAGTCAGCATGTGAATAAACTCCTCCAAAAAATTCCCTTGAGGCCGTCTTCACATAGTCTTGGAAGTAGTAAGAAAAAAGTCCAGACTCAAATATTTGATGTCACCACTATTAAAACTGACTGAAACTTAACAATCAAATACCTCTAGGAAAGCCAAAAGAAACCACAAACTACATACCATTTTCAGGATAACCAGTTACTCATATAGATTGCTGCTTAGCAAAATAGGTAACTTACCACCTGTACAGCAATTCACGTAAATGGACACACATGGTGTTAGTAGACACAATAAAACAACAATTTTGATATCACCAAGATGCTCGTAGCTTCTGAAGGCTCCTCCCATAGTAAAGGACAGAAAAGCACAACTGCAGTTTGGAACACCACAGAGAAGGTGAAACCCATGGTACAGAAGTAAAGAGTACTGTTAATCTACCCAAGAAATCTACGCAAGAATATTAGATTGGGAAAGAACCTGAGGTGTCCATGGTGCTTCAACTGCCCTGTTTGGCTCATTACTGTGTAGCTCCAGGCCATAACTGAAACCAAGCTACACATCAACGAGAGGCATTGACACATGACAGAAAAAGCCTGAGGACTTGGACTTGTAACTAAGGCAGCAAATAACAACTTCTGTGCAACAGCTATTCCAGGAACTTGCTAGACTGGTTTTCATATTCTGTTCCTGTTCTGGGCATTACATCAACTTACAACAACTTAAAGAGAAGTGGTTGTTGATGATGAATGGCATGCTGGTTTCAAATACTTTTATATATGGAAGATGAGAAACATTTTATGGAGCTGCAAATATATTGAAAAAGTGACAGGATGCATAAAGCCATAGGACACACAAAAAATATGCAACATGCCTTTTTTCCCTCACTTGGAACAACTTTATAACTTTAGTACAGTGCTATAGCAAAATTCACTAAAGAACATTGTTTTCTGTCTCCATTAGGGACTCATGGGAAAACTGTTCTGTCTGAAGTTCAAATTACATCTTCCAGTATTAAACTCCTTGGTCTATACTTTGACAGAGAATTGACACTTTCCTTCACTGTGGTCAAAACTCTGCAGTTTTAAAAGAGTATCTGGTATGCAATACAGTCACGCATTAATCTCTGACCTCAAAATCAAGGAAAATAAATGCCCCATAACACGCTAAAAGAGAAAATGCCACTCTTGGATAGCTGAACTGTGCCTGTAAATCATTACTGGAACCACAGACAGATTTTTGTTTGGTTGGTTTAGCTACAGAGACCAGGGCTGAAGGCAGAATGAAGTCCCCAGGTATGTGCTTGCTCGGCACACCCTGATTTGCAGCCTGGTAGGAGATGTGGGTCTCACTGCAGAACTTTACTCCTTCTCCTCAGCGCTCACCTGCCTTGGGCAGGGAAGGATGCTGGTGTGGAAGCAGGCTGTGCCAGGATGAGGAGCTGTGAAAAGCCTTCAGTCCATTCTGGCTGGGAATTAGCATCCCCAGGGGTCTCTGGTGTCACTCCTCAGCTGCCAAGGCTGAGCACTACTTTAGTGCCTCCTGTCCCATCTGGGGTGCCAGAACAACTGATGCCTTAAGGGTCCTAGAAATAAAACACACTTTCAGAGATTAGTATAGGAGGTACTATAAAAGCTGGTCTTTATTCGAGGCCTCCAAGGGACACATAAAGAAAAATATCCACACAAGCCCGCCCTCCACGGGGTGAATACGGTTTTACAAGTTTAGCAAATTAGCGTATTTGACAAAAATCACCAATTAGGACCACAAGAGGTGAGGTAATTTTCCCCTGGTTCAACCCTCTCTGGAGACCTGCCCTGCCCCTTGGTACTAGCTGTACTTTGTTTATGAAAATATGTCTCAAAGAGCTGTTTTTCAACCTTGGTAGCCAGAGAGAATCAAGAGAGGATAGAGGTCCCTGGAATGTATTTCTGCCTAGGAAAAGGGTATGGAAAACTACTGTGACTAGCTACCAATACAGTAATAAGCTACAGAGCTACAAACATATGTATAAAGAATACAGAGAATATATAAAAGGCAAAAGATCAGCACGGCATCATTACCTTACTGTAAACAGCACCAAGGGACAAAATGAAGTCTGGTTCAACTACAGATTTGTTTTGTACTCTTGATTTACATCTAGAAAAGTATGTTTTATCAGCTTCAGTCAGCCCTAGGGAAGCTGGCTCTGGTGGGTGAAATGGGACACACAGGTATTATCCAGCAGCCCTGAGGACTCCTGCCGTGGCTTTGTCCAGAAAGCACTGCTCCTGCCACTGAAAATGTCTCTGCTCAAGTGTGAATATGGTGCACAGGCACCAATATAGGTGTAAACTGTATCTAATAATTAAAGAAAAAAAATGAGTCATATATTAGAAGATCTATATACACTCAATTATTTCTCTGTATTTAAGTAAAAAGAAATCCTTTTTTAGGAAAAAAAAAAAAATTCATTAGAGTTTTACAATCACTCTTAAGCTATCACCTTAAATAATGCAGTTTGACCACACAAGTGAGTCGGGCAGTAAATGAAATTTGCAGTAAATCCAGAGGGTAATTACAAATTGTTAAAGTCTACTTATATGAGCTTAAAAATACGTTGAAAAGAAACATATTTGTTTTCATATCCTACACAATAAATCTTGCCTTAAAAGCTTGGAATTTAACAAAATTTTGTAACAAGCCACCAGCACCCATAGAGAAAAACAGCATTATCCAGTATTATCATCTTTTGCTACCTTGTCTTATGTTGGGTCTTGTACAATCGCTAAGCCATTTTTGCACTGGAGAAAGAAAAACACCTGCAGGATTGAAAATTGTAAATAAGACTGTCATTTGAGCACTGACATGAAGAGAAAGTATTTCAAGCTTGTTTCATATTGTCCTAATGAAGTGTGTTTTGTAATTCAAAATAATGAGAAAAAACTACACAGTTTAGACTGAAGACTGATTCCCAAAGATTACATTTGATTCTCAATTCCAACTCTGCAGCCTTGGGAAATACAACTTAATCTTTTTACTTAGAGCTCACTGTAAACTGCTTTATAACAGTTCACTTAGGATTCATACATTTCACCAGTGTTTTGTGGTAATTAGCGGGACAAAATACACAGAAAAAATTGAATAAAATCCCCAAACAATAAAGCAAACATTAACAAAAGATATAAACCACATATTTTCACTTTCTAAATTCTCTTCAAGGTACTTCATCATGACAGTAAAAAGAACCAGCCTTGACTTTGAATTCAAGGTTGATTGAATTTCGTCACACTCCCAACCTTCCAGATCCTGTTAATTCAAATTATTAATTGGCAGATAGCCAGAAGAAGCAGGGGAGGGGAAATCTAATTTGTGCATGTGCTTAGACAACTAAAAAATCCCTTTACAATTGCTTATCTCCATATTCCCTCTATTTATCTTACAGAAAAGCAACAAAATAAAAGCAGAAGCACTGTCTTAGTAGATGAGAATAAAGTGCTGAAAGTACAATCCATTTTCCAACAACTGCAGAAACACACATTCTTGGCTTTTTTTCTCTCCTAGTTTTCATTGCTCATATTAGTAGTTATTTTTTAACTGCTGCACAATTTGGCAAGTCCCTCCGACAGGAGATGTAAAATCAAAGCCTCTTTCCCAAAGAACTTTCAGTTAAAGCTCTTGACTAAATCCACTGGAGCTATTAAAGTAGAAAATGAGACTTTAGGGCTCTCAGGTGAAAGCAGGGGCATGACAGTGATCCTGAGGTACTCAGAGAACTCCACTGCTTTCAGATCTAACAGAAGACAGCTCACAAGGAAGAAGAGTAGGGATGCAGGGGGCTACATGCAAGTGCACCAAAAATGGGTTTATCCACTTTCTAAGTTCACTCTTTCTTATGTCACATCTCTCAAATATTTTCGCCTTTTCTCGTTTTTTTTGGTTATGTTTTTAAAACTTCCCTATTTCTCCTTAGGGTTTGGGGTATTCAGAATGAAAGTTATCTTTTTACATTAGGTGGCTGAAACGTTGCAGTTTTCTATTTCCAAGACACAGTTGACTAAACTTGGCAACATTTACAGTATCTGCTGAAATCAATGCCTGACTTCCTCCATACCAAGTAGCATTAATTAGATAAATGACAGTAAAATAATAGAAAAAAAGAGAAAAAAAAGAGAAGATATGGTGATCACTGTCATCTGCCTACTTTTGGTATCAGTCAATTTTTACTGTTTTCATTGAAAGAGTGAATGGTTAAATTTGGAAATACTTGTAGCATAAAAAATACACAAAAATTAATACTCAATTTTTACAGGTTATGTAGGCTATAGAAGAGTTGGAGCTAAAAGCAGTACATGAAATCAAATAATTATTTAGGTTGGAAAAGGCCTTTAAGATCATGAAGTCCAAGTGTACAATAATGGTATTCATAAGCCTTGCAATTTTTGTGCCTTGCTGAAACCCCTGTGGATGCCTGACAGCCAAAAGCTGGAAGCCTGGGGGGTCCCAGCTGTCACCACAGTGCCGGTGACCCCAGGAGGCTGCAGGACACTTATGGAATGGTAGAACTCCACTGTGGGGAGCTCAGCCATGGATGGGCAGATTTAATACAGCACTGCGGCCTTGCTGGCCACATCTTGCTGTCTGGCCTGCAAAGCTGTTTGAACAAATGGCCTTACAGACTTGGGATTTTATGTTGCTCTTCATTGTATTATTCCCATAGTCAATGGGAATAAAATTGACTTTGGGAAACCAAAGGTCAACCTGTTGTGGTTTTTTTTCTTGCACATTACTGCTAATAAGAAGTTGTGTCAAAGTGAAATTAACTCTTATCTGTAGTGACAACACTTCAATACCTTTTTGCAGTGTTGTTGCCATAGATACCAACAGCTGTATCTGACCAAAACTTATTCAACCATTTGTCTGTCTCACAGGGAAGGTGAGTTACACCTGACTCTCTTTTATCAGCACGGACTGTGGCTAACAGTCAAAAATGCAGCAAACACTCCCTCGTTACCCTGTGCACCAGCACCAGTATTTGGGGGAGATACTCATGTATGAAAGATATCTGAGCTGGAAGCTATGCTGTTACTTTCCAAAATCTGTATGTACATTCAAAGCCACAACTCAGCCTTAACATAATCAAATACCCTTTAAACATGAGGGGAGTAACATTTTGTTTCAGTAGGCTCAGCATGCAATTCAAATATTTCAAAAAATAGTTCACCATTACGCACAGCATCAGCACAGAGAAAACCATTTTGCAACTGCTCCCCTTCCTCCAAATTCTTTATGTATTCAGAAATACTTCAACTGTCCTGCCAGCTCCAAGAGGTAAATAATGTCACCTGGAAAAAGGATGCACCCTCTCAACCCTTTCCCAAGCCGCAGGCTTCTGCAGAATCCAGTCCTATCTCTACTACATACAGTAAGTAACCACATCTTGTTTTTAAGTCTTGACTACATCCTTTTACTTCTGTTTCAGCTTGGCAGGCCTAATTTAAGTAGTGTTTTCCTAATTAGATGAAAAAATATTTAAAATTCCGCAAAACTAATCAGGAATCAAGTCCCAGTGACTACTTCACCTTCAATCGCCTGATTTCCATAGCTGCCAGATCAAAGGTATTGCAACTGGCACAGACTCAATGGCAGAATTCAAACCTGAGCATGGATTATTGACAATTGAATGCCACTGATGAGTAAAACAAAATGAAAGATTACAGCTTTTCAAATATGCATGGGAAGTAGGAGGTTCATAAGAATTCTCCTTATAGCCCAGTTCTTTTCTGCTTCCAGGTCTGTTTAGTTAACTTTCACTGTACTGATCCGGCATAATACAACTGGGGATGGGTGAACATAGTATTGACTGGTTTTATTCCAATACTGGGCTGAAAAGCCTATTAATTATGTAAGATTATTCACCATCCGCAGGAAATGACTGTTGTTTTCAACTGTTTAATTGAAATTACTGTGGGAAAAAAAAGTAACCATGCTTTTAAAGCAAAGCCCCAACAACTTCTTGTATATTGTCTATTGCCCTGAAGGAAGTGAGATAATTCTAAGGACAGAATGTTATTTTTTTAATCTGCCATATTAGTTAAAAATACTAAATGGTAATGAAAAGCTATTCTGCATTATTCAAAACAAAACTAAGAGTGGCTAAATTAATAGAACTGTTCAAATGACAAGGTACAGTATATGATAAATTGTCATTGATTTTAGGCTGCTTTATGCCCAGTTTTTACGCTCACATAATACAAAATGCAATAGTAGGAAAACATCACAGATGTATGAATTTATCTGTTTTATCTACAGTTCAGTTCTACTTTACAGCAGTTTAAATGAGCTTTGATAATGACAGGCAATGGGAGCAGATCAAATGGTGGCAGTGATTTGATTACTGCCTGCTAACCATCATGGGTAGATTTAATTTAGAACAGTGTGATCACGTCTGACTGAGGCAAACACGTCTGCACCTGCCTTCTGAGGGGACACCTTCATAGCAGAGAGACTGAGATCTGCTGTATTTGCAAGGGGTTTAGGAAAAATCATCCATTTTAAGCTTCTGATATCTTCTCAAGAGAAAATAAGTTCAATAAAGAGAATGACACAAGTTCCTAGAACACTAAGAAATCACGCAATGAATAAAATCTGCTGTGTAAACTCTCTCCAAAGTCACTGAAAAGCATAATTAAAATTATGTAAACAAGGCCTGGGGCTGACTTTAGTAGCCAACTGGTGCAACTGGGAAAAAGCCACTGCAAAAACCATATACTTGAAAGATTTCGTCAACAAATCCACTCCAGAAGTAACAGACTTGCCACAGTACCAGAATTTTTTTTTTCCTCCATCCCTGTAAAAACAAGGCCACTCCTATTTTGCTCTCTCTTTCAAAGAGACATACAATTCTTCTGCTGCATAGCAACAATGCTTTAAATCAATACAAACACCATCTCATTTGTCTCCAATATTCTTGTGTCAAAATGTTAGGAACACAAAATATAATATAATGATGTAGACCATTACCTATCAATGAGTTCTTAATGTTCACTCTCCTGTGAAATCCTAAACCAAACCTGACTTAAGAGTCAAGAGAAAACACATGCCAAGAGGCTGGACTCCAACAAAGCTGACATACCCTTTACCCAAATCGCTGTGTGCAAGGCAAGAGCTTGTAGTGATTACAGGACAAGTGACCAAAGCAAGAAGAGAGCTCTGAGAGACACAGCACCATGAAAGCTTTGGGGAATGACTGAAATAATATCCACAAGATAAATGGAAACTCTGTGTAATAGATTTTGTAAATTCTCAAAACACGACTTTGATAAAAAAAGTTAATTCTAGAAAGTTGGTTAGTTTATAGGAAAAAAAATAAATAGGTAAAACAGTTGGCAAATTTGTATTTATACAAAACTGGTAATAGGCAGTAACAACAGGTTTAATACCAAGGTTTTTTCCATCATTTTTTGATTTTAGCCACACTAGCTAATCAAACATCTATGGAGCAGAGAAATTCAGAGGATCCCCAGGCTTAGACCTCCCAGCCAGAGTTGTCAGACCATTCCTCCTCCTGTTTCACTTAACTTCCCTGACCCAAGTGCATCTATTGATATCATTCCTTGGAGCACAATTTTCAGATTGATGGCACCACAAATAGCTTTGCTTCCTTGCCTTTTGCTGCTCTGGCCTAGGGTTATTATCTTAAAAACCAAAATAGTACTTGTTACTTTTTTGTTTTTAAAATGATCTCTGCATAATTTTAAACACCTACTTATGGGGAGAATTTTCACTCTTTGAGCTTGCAAAGACTGTATACATTAACAGACTTCCAAAACACTATCTAATTAGGTTAAATTTAAAAGATTTGGTCTCACCCTTAAGCAGACAATTTACAAAGATCTACCAGTATCTAGAGAGAAATCAAACACATGCATACATTACAAGGAAAAACAGTTTCTCGAGTTTACTACTAAACAATGATTTATCAACTCAAATAATTTAAAACAGAGTCATCCCACTATGATGAATAACTTGACATAAAGCTAGAGCTCTTTAAAAGAAGGAAATGAAGAAAATATTGGAATGAAATAATTTATCTGGAAATGTTTGAGGCAATGTTTTGTGAAAACATGGCTGGAAAGACCTCATGTCATATCAGATATCAAGTTCAGACTTAGTCATATTTTAACACAGCTGAACTTTTGACTCAAAGAATTCGCAAAAAAATTCATTAAACTAGAAGTGGGAAATGAGGTTATTGCTCTAAATCCTAAAGTACTATATTTTTAAACGTGGGATTAATTTACATTTGAGGTCAAATTTTGAAGCAAAAATTATTAAGCCTTAAATGACCAAAGATATTTAATTAATGGAATGTATTAACGGAGTTCATGGAATGGAATCACGTAAGAAACAAGGAGACTCACTTTTGCCTAAGGCTATATTACAATGTTTATTCAAAAAGATTTACTGCACCCTTCTTTAGTGCCAATAAAAGAATTATTATTTTTGCATAATGATGGTCTATTTTTAATATAGAGGAAAAGATTAATCTCAATGTCGACTCCTTGCTATACCTTGATCTGGAACAGTATTTCTGAACTAGCAGTCCAGAAATTGCCATTAACTACTACATTAATACAGACTGCTGTGTTCCTAACATTGTCAACTGCACTTAATGGGACATAATTTAAACACACATTTTGGGATAAACCACTGAGAACACAAGTTTTCCTTGATGCACTTTGCAGTTACAAGAGGCAGAATTGCTTGCTAAAGGCAAAAGTCACTAAGAAGCTGTAAAACAAGACTGTAAAACAATTTCATCTTTTACGTAATTTACATTTTTCATAATTTATTATCTAGACAAAAGTAATTAAATGTGTGATATACTATATATGTATAAAATTAAAATATCAAAGACACTTGATATATAGTGTAAATAGTTCAGCATAAAAGTGAAAGTATTATCTGAAGGCCAGTGACCTAAAGGGAAGTTTTAATTGTTTGGGCTTCTTCTAGAATCTTACATGAAGCTAACCTCAGGTTTTGCTAGGCACTTTATAATTCAATGAAGAGAGAAAATATCTAGCCAGGGTCCTGGACTCACTTGAAACAGTAAGAAAGGTGCCAGTGGCCTCAAACCAGCTATTACTAAAAAGGATGAGTATATAGTACAAACTGTTCAAAGCATGGTATCATTAACATTGTGTTTATAAAGAGTTCTCTGAGTCACACTGGCATTATTTTCTGTGTTGCAGAGAACCAAAAATATCTTATACTTTTAAAATGCGTTTCATACAATGTTGAATGTAATCATCCTTTAAACATACAGACTAAAAAACCAAAGAAATAGAAATTCTATCAAGGAATGTAAAAATTATTAAGGTGAATCATTATATCCAGAAACCTTGATTACAGGGGGAACTAAGTAGGGACTAGAGAGAAATTATTCTACATTTCCGTGGTCAGAGATATACAATCATGCTATAGATGAAGGCAGCTATGATTGATTATTCTGTTTATTAGGACTGCAAGCTGGTTAGATAAAAGGGGAATTAATTTGTGCATGCATCAGTTGCACTAAGCTTATTTAAACTGATTTAGGTTGACGATAAACACAATTCATGTTACAGACATTTAGGATGCTTGCTAAATCACATTGTAGCTCACAGAGCAACCAATAAAAAAAGTTAACCATTTCAGATATAACAAAAATTACAAACCCATTTTGTTCTATTACAATGGAGATGTTTGGGAGAGTGCTTTCCCTGTTCCCCTTATATTTTCTGAGTAGGTGCCACCCATATTAACCAGAACCATTTATTAGGAGAAGATACAGCACCATACAACCCCGGGTAGCCATCTCACGTGTGAAGGTCTGAACACAGCAGAGATTATTCAAAGGCTATGGGCAAGTCAATAAAAGACTATTCTGAGACATACTGCACAAACGGTGGCACTGGTGTAAAACCAGGCATGCAGCAGCTGTTTGGCTCTGCTCCTTACCTGGAGTTTACTGTCCCTGACAGCTGAACCAGAGCTAGTCTGATCTCTCATTGCATTTTTTAAAGCTAGAACATCTTGGCCATTTTAAGAGACTTTAGCAAGAGCTGGCTGGGAATGGACTTTGCACTACAACTTGAGTCAGGGGACTCGAGTGCTTTTGCAGCTCAGGTGTGGGCTCTGTAATACCTTAAACCACCTCAGCTTTTTCTGTGGTGATCACTCACTCTCCAAACATGCCCTTACAACAACTTTACTAATCACTGTAATCACATTTGTGAAAAAAACTAAGCTTGGACCACGGGCCTTGATTACAAAGCCAAGTGTGAACCTGTGACCTCAGTATGTAATTAAAAACACAGTACTGGTGATGACATGTTTGCAAATCCATTTTGATTAATTATACCTGAAATATCTCCAGTTTACACCAAAGAACTCACCTTAACTCTCGCCACTACATAAAATAAACTACTGAGAAAAAAGAATAAAATTATTTCTTTTCATTTACAGCATTTAAAGTGAAGACTAGCCTGTAAAGTACCAAGTGGAAATATTCACAGGCTGCTTGAAGATGGAATTTCTTCTGCAATTAACTGATGCTAATCTGTATATTGGGCACAAATTTTTAGGACATACCATCTACATAACAGTAAGAAAAAGGATTTTAAAAAAAGCACAATAATTTTATTCCACTAGAAGTAGTTTAAAACCGTACTGTAAAAGAGAAAGGCTCAAAGCAGGTCTATCAGAAGTTAGCCATGACTGGAATAGTAGTTTCATCTCTCCAGCACAATGTAAAATACACAGGTTCATGTTCTAGGTAGATATACTTTTTTCTGACTTGGCTGATAGCCCAGAAAGTACTAATTAATATTTCATGAATAAAATCAGAGTTCAGTTAACCATGATTCACCAAGTTGCAAGAGAAGTATCAGGGAATGTACAACTAAAACTCTGCTTGAGCCACGAAATAGCTGCAAATTTAAAGAATGTTTATGTTGTTTTAAAAATATGCTTATTTTTAATCACAACAGTTCACTATTTTTCAGCCAGCCACATGACTTTTAAGAATAACCACTCTGTGAACAGTGAATGCAGAGTAGTCAAAGGGAATAGTTCATGGGTACCCTCAGGTGCAATATTACTTGGTGACAGCACTTGAAAAACAACGTTAGCAAACAAAATCAATACAGAATTTTTTAATTAAACCTGAGAATTATATAGGATATTGTTTAAAAGTAGTTTGATTTTGTAGTCCATAAATCTAACTGACCAATAAAATTATTTGGTGGGATCAGGTGCCAACACTAACTTTTGTTAACATACAGAAAGTCTCTGTATCCTATGCCTGTGCAATAACACTTAGAAAGTTCTAAATAAATTGAAACAAATAATTAAAATGTAGTAATTAGGTAATAAAAAAATTATAAAAGCTGTTATAGAACAGTATGCATGGGTATATTATGGTACTTTTCAGAGCCATGCATTCGCAAGCAAGTTTCCTTGTAGTTTCTCTTACTTTCTTTGTATAAAATGCAGTGTTCTTCTTATGCAAAAGAAGACATGTATTTCTTCTAAATAAAATACTTTAGTGCTAACTTATGTATAATTCTTCTCAATCACACCAAATGAATGCTTCTGAAAAAAGAGTGTTCTGGAAACTTAAAAAAAAAAAAAAAAAAAAAGAACAAAGAACATTTTCTTATGTTAATCTATGCCTCTGCACTTCTACCACCAGTAGTCACAACTCGCACTACCACATTTCATTGTGACATTCCTAAACTGCACCTGTTCCAAGCTCTTTGAACAACAGAAATCTATTGATATGCTGATACATTTGAAGTATCTTCCACTACATCCTATCTGTCTTGTTCTTAAATTCAAAGTAACTAATTCATACAAGAAACATAAAACTGGAAACAGGTGACCTGTTTCTTCCTAGGTATCCTGTGCATATACCGACTTCTTCAAACTGAACTTCCCCAACCTTTCATTTTTCAATATCTAATTTTGCCTCATCTCTTTGTTTCATCTTGCTTTTTACAAGGTTTTCTAATCAAAATACTATAATTCCCTGTGCATTCATACAACATACCACACATGATCGTGATAAAGCTGACCTCTTTTCATTGTCACGCCTACCATACTAATAACAGTTATCAACAGTTATCATTCTAACTGCTGGGGAGATCTCCACTAAGAGCAAGACAAAAAGATATAGAAGATGGCACTCTACATTATTAGCACCATTATTTCTCAAAATTACTGATAATTCAGGATGTCAAGGTCTTGAATTCACATAGATAACAAGCTAGCAGATCCCAGAAGGATATAGTGTTGGCCGTTTGAGATAAAGCAAACCACCAAACCTTAACAGAGGACTGGATGATTTGCTTAAGTATGCATTTGTAAAACATGAAAAGAACTATGAAGGACATCCATTTGAGAGATGGAAGCTAAAAAATGCCATGCAGTCAGTAGTAACTCATCAGGCACTCCCAAATTTTATTGCTAGAATACATATTGAATGCACAAGCTCAGAGAGTAATTATAATTTTGGTATTTGAAACAGTTTAGTTAATAGCAAGCCTGGAAGTTCATTAGCCCAGTAAACTAGGGAAAATCTTTGCATTCGGAGAAATTACAAGGGTAAAAATGTGGAGAACTCTCCTTACCCCACTGCCACCAGGGACCAAAGGTAATGATTAAATAGCCCAAAAAAGGCAACCTGTGGCTAAATAATCAGACTTCAGTTCTGGGTTAAGGGTGTAATTAGATTGAAATACAGATTACACTTTAAAACCCAACTAAATTAATTCTAATAGGAAAACCTGGCTAATTGAACAGCAGAAGACCTCCAACTTGGGATTTATGTTTTAAAGAAATACAAACACGCTATGCAAAAAACCCCAAATAATCAACATATATTTTCTTCTAAGCAGAAAAAGCATTTTTAGAGATAAGGAGGCCATTAGTAAGCAAAACGAATGTTAAAAGACAACTTTAAATTAGCACACTGTGGTAATTTGTGCCTTAAGAGTCTTAAAAGTGTATGTGAGAGGATTATTTCAATGATGCTAATTTTCAATACATTTTGGAGCAGCAGAGAAATTCAGTAAGACTGCTAGCGTTTTCTGCCAATACTTGAGGATGGTAAACGGTATGATCTCACTAATTATAGAGCTCTATGTCATTACTAATCTCAGGCAAAATAACCACCAAACTGATAAAGGATAAATTCACTGGAAAATTACATGAATAAAACTGAAGCCAATCAACATTTTCATAGAAACTGGCTAAATAAACCAGAGAATTTTATTTAATCATCTGATCAAGTTACAAACTATGGTCAGCAGAAGTTATTCTGTAAATTAAACACACAGACTTAAAAATGGCATTTACCTTACAGCCACACAAAACTTGGAGTGAGAAATTATCAGTATCATCATATGTGATTAAGATATAGATATGAAAAATTAGCTGTTAACAGGAAATAATAATTGAAGAAGTGCTCTCCATTCCTCCAATAAAATCATCGAATACTCAACACTATTTAAGAGTATTATCAATGCTAGAAAAGTAAATATTCTCGATAGCAGTAATGGCACAAAAATTGTCAAACTGGTCAATAAAGGTAGCAGAGTGGTTATCCAGAATAATATGGATTTCTGTGTACGATGGGGACAGTGGACAGCCAAGTGGACTTAGCAAAACAAGAAAGAAACAATGCAGGTAATACCCAAAAAAAGTGCACAGAAAGCAAGGACTTAAAAAATACATACAATCTTAATGGCATATAAACAACTTAGTACAAATGACAGTGAAGCCTGACAACAAAAGGGAGTAATAAACCTCCCACACATGTCAATGTGTAAGACCAGAGGTACAACTTCAGTTCACAGCCTTAGTTGTATTGGAATAATGAATATAGCTATGTAGTCCCTGCACTGTTTCCTCAAAATGGCAAAGATCTTATTCTTTCTCCATAATTCACCAAAAAAGGGGAAGAATTCTTTACTTTCTTAAGACGCTAACCAGAATGCCCCACATGCTGCTATTAGCACAGAAACTGGTGTGGAAAGAGCACAGCAGCAATTTGAAAATGTTGCAGAGAACCAATGAATGCTACATGAACACAGAAACTGCTTCTGATCCACTGCAGGAGAATAAGATTGCTCAGTCCTAAAGTTAGAGCCCAGACAGTACTGACAGTGGTACAGGTACAGCGGCAAGACAGATCTTACTGCTGATGTGTTTTGAGGTTTTCTCCTACCACAGCAAATACTTAAGACCAAAGCCACTTACAGAACTGTACAATGCTTTGTTCTGCTTCTTCAATCTGTAGCTTAAAAACCAGCCCTGAACAAATGCAGACTTTTTGTCAAATGCCTCTGTTCGAAAGAGCTGGGCTGCCACAGCCTTAAGTAGCACTGGTAGAAGTCCATCACCATGTATATGCACAGGACATCACTGCCTGGGTGACTTCAGCAAGGAAAAACCTGACAGGACAGGAAATGGCGCATTGGAGGTGAACTCTTATTTGGTGGTTCCTTTTGGCTTACCTGGTCGTGAGACCCTCGAGCTGCTGAATGCTGCTCCTCGCAGGCTGCTGTCAAGAGTCTGGGGGTTTGAGTTACCATGGAGATCACTGCATCTGACAGCTGAGAGGGCTGCAACGAGAGAGAGAGAGAGGTACCCATCAAGCCAGTGTCCATCACCTCATCAAAACACAAGCACTTGCTTCCTTTTGCTTTTGGTGTTCACCTGAGCTCCCAGATTAGAAGCTTTGGCTCAACCATAAGGGCAAAAAACCCAACATCCATCACCAAAACAATTAGGGAGGTGAGGGCAATCCCCAGAGACACATTGCATTCGAGCACTTTGCGAAGCCGAGCACTTTGCGAAGCCATGCACTTTTTCAGGAACCTGGAAGGATCCTAATACACCATGAGCTTGGTTCAACAATTTTCAGCCTCTCTGGTCACGTATAACAAACAGCAACCAATTCACCCAGAACCACTGCTGAGCACAGGACTGAAACGCCAGTGTGCTGCCTCAGAACAGTGAAATACACAAAAGTGCTCGCTCAGAAAGCTTCCAGCAGGAACTGATTGAGTATCACCTCTGTGCAGGCAAAAAAAAGCAGGCAAAAAAAAAAAAAATCACCTTCTTGAATGTTTTTTGGGGCAATTCTGAAGGCAAGCATTCATGAAAATGAAACATGAAAGACAGCCTGGCATTCTGCGATAATAAACCTATTTGCAGACTTTTCCATGCCTGCCATCAAGCATGATGAATAAAGCCATATTTCGTATTTCCTTTGCCATTCGAGCACCACGTATCTTGACTAGTTCCTACTCTTCCATTTCAAACCTTAAGTCTTATGCTCAATTTTTGTCTATATAATCAAATAATTAAATGCTGTAAAGTGAAATGAGATATTCATTGGAGACTTTTAAAATTAACTATCCTCTTCCACACAAATCTCTAATAGCTTTTGAAACTATTGTCCTGGTTTTGTCTGGGATAGAGTTAATTTTCTTCCTAGCAGCTGGTACAGTGATGTGTTTTTGGATTCAGTATGAGAGTGATGTTGGTAACGCAGTGATGTTTTAGTTGTTGCTGAGCAGTGCTTATACTAAGGAATTTTCAGTTTCCTGTGCTCTGCCAGAAAGCAGGTGCACAAGAAGCTGTGATGGAGCATGGCTGGGACAGCTGACCTGGTCTGGCCAAAGGGATAAGCCAACCCATGCCATACAATGTCATGCCCAGTATTAAAACTTGCCTGGTCACTGCTTGGGAATGGGCTGGGCATTGGTCAGCAGGTGGTGAGCAATTGTATCATGCATCACTTATCCTTTTTGGGTTTTATTTCTGTCTCTTGTTTTGTTCTCTCCCTTTAAATAGTTATCTTTATTAATATTAAAATTAGTATTATATTTTACTTATTAATTATTTCAATTATTAAACTCGTCTTATCTCAACACATGGGTTTTACTTTTTTCTGATTCTCCTCCCCATCCCACTGGGGTGGGTAGGGGGATGGAGCAAGTGTCTGTGTGGTACTTAGTTACCACCTGAAGTTAAACCACAACAACTATACATTAAGTACCATTTTATGATATAATCAATTTAATAGATAACATATTTAAGCACATCACCAGGAGAAGCTTTCATAAATCCAGTTCTAATTCTCAGTCTGCAGTACTACAACATGTTCTCATTTACTTCAGTGTGAGGTAAGTACACCATCTAACCCAATACAACTACTCACTTCAGAAAGAGTTACTTCTATCCTAATTGGAGGTGAATGGCTACACAAGGGACAACACTTGCCTACTGAAGCATCACAAACGATTAGCAATACTTCAGCTGGACATCCATAGTTTTTCTGAGCTAGTCTACTGACTGCATATAAATCTCCATCTATGTGGCTACCTATCTAATCACCTGTCTAATTCTCAGATGGCATTCTGAGATGATTATTCTCATCTCTCCATCTTTTTTTTTTTCTTTTTTACTATAGAATCATTGACTGGTTTGGGTTTGAAGAGACTTTAAAGACTATGTCATTCCAGCTCCCCTGCCATGGGCAGGGACACCTTTCACCGCACTGCGTTGCTCAAAGCCCCATCCAACCTGGCCTTGAACACTGCCAGGGTTGTAACATCAACAACTTGTCTCCCATCTCATTTTTTCTGTGAAGCCATGTTATGTTTATGCAAAATAGAATATACTCAAGAAACATAACTATGTGTAAATATAAAATCTGAAAATCCAAGCACAATCAGAGGATTTCCCATACCTTATGAGAAAATTGTTAAGAGTATTATTATATTAAAATAATCTCTATTCAATACTCTGACATTATACTATGCAACAGTAACATACTGAGGCTACTCTCATGTTAAATACCAGGCAAATAATTAGCTCATCTGGGCTGAAGGCTTCTGCAAGATTCATGAGTTTAAAGGACACTATGGAATATCACATATTCATCTTGTGGATGAATCAGGGTTACTGAAGAAATTTTATTAATGCTTTCTGTCATGATTATACTCATAAACTCGTTGGGTCAAGTTTTTATTAGTTCTTTTTTACAAATCTTATAAGCTGGATCAGTGGTGTTTCCTATCAGTGACAGGATCACATAAAGGCTGTTCATCTTGCCACAATGCTATAGAAGCAGGAGGCATAACTGCAGGCAGCACTGATATCATAAGTTGGAAGAGCTCATCACATCCTTTGCTAAGACCAGCTTTGGTTATCTTGCAAGACAACTTTTTGGCAAATACTAGCTCTCTACTGAAAAAGTGAGACGCAAAGTGAAAGAGACATACTAGACGTGAAAAGATATGATTATTATTTTATTATCTATAAATGTGAGTAAAGCTTAAAAGTTAAATATATTTCCCTTAGTATTGGGTGCGAACATACTCGTATTGATGATTGCAATAATCATATACTATCACATGCCCCTACCCAGAATGTTTTACTCAATAAGTGTTTCTTCAAATCCAATTTCATACAGAAGTAAATACTAATATGAGCTTTGAAATAAACCATAGGCAAAGACAAAAATGTTCTTTTTAACTTTCATCGGTAATATTAGCATTGCAACCTATCATTATGAACAGGAGGATAAAGTCTTCACAATTTACAAAGAAATTGAAAAAAAATCCATCACCAGAGATCACAGAATAGAGCTGCAAAAGTGATTAGAACAGTATAGAAAGTACTTTAATATGAAGTATCTGGAAAGTTCCACTGGTATAGTTTATTACAAAAAAAAAAAAAA